>PVKU01013698.1:0-27273 GCA_004027475.1 Anoura caudifer
GTTGAATTTGGTCACATATTAGATGAACAAATGAAGGCTACACTAAGTGCAATAAAGGAAAATGCACAGGGAACCAATAGTGATGGGAAGAAAACTGGGACTCAAATCAATGGAGCGGACCAGAAGGAAGAAACAAACAACCAAACAGAAAAGAAGGAAGAAACAAGAATTCAAAAAAATGAAGAGAGGCTTAGGAACCTCCAGGACATCTTTAAATGTTCCAACATCTGGATTATAGGGGTACCAGAAGGGGAAGAGGAAGAGCAACAAGTGGAAAAGTTATTTGGGCAAATAATAAAGGAGACCTTCCCCAATCTGGCAAAGGAAATAGACTTCCAGGAAGTCCAGGAAGCTCAGAGAGTCCCAAAGAAGGTGGACCCAAGGAGGAACACACCAAGGCACATCATAATTACATTAGCCAAGATTAAAATGAAGGAGAGAATCCTAGAAGCAGGAAGAGATAAGGAGACAGTAACCTGCAAAGGAGTTCCCATCAGACTATCAGCTGATTTCTCAAAAGAGACCTTACAGGCAGGAAGTGGCTGGAAAGAAGTATTCCAAGTCATGAAAGGCAAGGATTGTAAGCATCCAAGATTGCTCTATCCAGCAAAGCTTTCATTTAGAATGGAAGGGCAGATAAAGTGTTTCTCAGATAAGGTCAAGTTAAAGGAGTTCATCATCACCAAGCCCTTATTCTATGAAATGTTAAAGGGACTTATCTAAGAAAAAGAAGATAAAAAATAGGACAGTAAAAAGATGGCAAACTCTCAGATATTAACAACCACACCTAAAACAAAAGCAAACTAAGCAAACAGCTAGAACAGGAACAGAAACACAGAAATGGAGATCACACAGAGGGTTAGCAACCGGGGAGTGGGAGGAAGAGAGAGGGGAAAAGGTACAGAGAATAAGTAGCATAGACAGTGGGTAGGAAATAGACAGGGGGAGGGCAAGAATAGTGTGGGAAAAGTAGAAGATAAGAACTTATGACACATGGATGTGAACTAAAGGGGAGGAATGAGGGTGGGAGGGGCATACAGGGTGGAGGGGAGTAAAGGGGGGGAATGGGACAACTGTAATAGCATCTAAAATATATTTTTAAAAAATTTAGAAAAGTTTTCTCCAAGGCAGAGATGACTAGAAACTCAGTGTCAATCGGGTAGCACAGCTCCAGCAACTTCCCACACTGTCTGCAAAGATCCTGTGAAGCAAAAAAGGACCAAAAGGCAGACATATGAGGATGAGGAAGGCACCAGAAAGTTGAACTCCTCAGTCCAAGACTAGTTCCTCATATGAACAGCAGAATAACTAGGAACAGGGAAATCTGATCCTGCAATGTTCAAAAAAAATGGTCTCTTCATGCCCTGGCCTGTGGGCTAAGTTGGTTGGAGTGTCCTCCTATAAACTGAAAGGTTGTGGGTTTGATTGCTGGTCAGGGAACATGCCTGGCTTGTGGTTTGGTCCCCAGGCACGTACAAGAGACATCAGATGATATTTCTCAGTCACATCAATGTTTCTCTCCCTCTCTCCTTCCTCATTTCCCCTCTCTCTGAAAATAAAAAAGCATGTCCTCCAGTGAGGATTAGAAAAAAAAAATAAAAGATGGCTCCTTCAGAAATAATGTGAAAGTGTTTGACATATAGGATGCACTTCATGCAGTGTCCATCCCTGCTTGTTCTCTTGGTCTAAATTCAGCCTCTCCATATGCATCTTGGGAGCTAGTAGCAGGGAAGTGTAATTTCCATTCACATTCTGTGCTGCTGTTTCCAAACTATAGATGTAACTGAAATACTGTAAATAAACCTAACAATTTTTCATTTCAATTTTCTGATATAGAAAATGAAAAAAAAAGTATTTTTCATCCATTTCAGATTTCCTAAAGGTTCTGTTGTGCTCTGGCTGGTGTGGCTCAGTGGACTGAGTGCCTGCCTGCAAACCTAAAGGTTCTGCTGCTTATACTATAACGTTAAAAGTTTATTGTTGCACTGAATTATCCGATGACACAACCTCTCCACTGTTGGAAAAATGATGCATTTTGTGGTTAACATTTGAGGTCCCTCCTTTGATTCACCTTTTTTTAATAGAATGTTTTGCTGCAAAATTATGGTTTCAGGTTGTGTGTTTATTTTAGGCATGTTTGCCTTTGAGACTTAGATTTCTGACTTGTATCTGGCTGCACATCAACTTCACTCATATTCCCAAAGGCCATCTTAATGATTGCTGGAAGTGTTTCTGACATTAGTTTGGTTGGGAACCAATTTGTATCCTGTGATGATAATCTCGTTGTCAGTGATTCTTATTTTTAAATTGTGTTTAGTCACTAATGGGATATGCCGAATTGAAACTTGAAACTCCAATATAAGTGGGCAGGGTCCAAGATAAGAACAAGAAGGTGTCATAGTGTTGGCTTGTCTAGTAAATAGGGGCACATCATTGATATCTTTTCCTTTTTTAGTTATTTACAAGTTTCAGGAGAACTCTGCTACTCTCTTCTTTTACTATCTGTATCAATTCAGGGAATTTGGGCATAATTAGTAGCAGAGATCAGTGGTTCCCATTCCCTCCGGGCGATATATAATCTTGCTGGGGCAGGTAACTACCACTTGGTTTCTTTCCTTACTTGTACCTAGGTTTAGATGTTTACAGATATAACATGACTGAGACAATTTGAGCAAACCAAACCCTACTCATTTAATGTCTACAAATACTGTGGACAATAATTCAGTCCCTAAAGTCTACTCATACAAGACATTTGTTTTGGGCGATAGCTCAAGGGTTGACAGATTTAAGATATGACCACTACATTATCAGATCCTTACTGACATTGTGGACTTAGAGTGTGGGTGGGAGCTGAGAGGACTTGTTTGCAAGCATGTGAGACAGTCTCAGGAGACTTACAGAAAGAAGCAGGAAGATTTTGAGAGGAGCTGGAGATACTGCATCAGGTGCTGAAAGGGCCATAAAAATTGATTTACTGCTGTTCATTTTACCTGATTTGTTAACCACCTCTCTTTCCAAAGGATATAGTTAGTAGATTAATAGGTTCCTCATCATCATCATCAACATTCTGATTCTTTCATTCATTTAACATGAAGAAAAACTTTCAGAAATCCAGAGGGGGAAGGAGTCATACAAAATGACAGAGAACTAGGGTGAAATTTCACAGATTCCTTCTTAGAATAGAGAATCACTATATCCACTTCAGTGTTCATGAGGCCATGCCTCATTAAAAGATTCCATAAAGCTAGAATATTAAAAAACTGATAAAGAAATACAAGGTCTGTCCAGAAAAAAACCCAACCATTGTTAATATAATGAGAATGACTTGCGCAACATGAGTGTAACCTGGAATCCAAGGAGAGTGGACTGGGATGCACATGCGTGAACAAAGATGACTTCACTGTACTAGTCAGTGGGGGCTGTAGACATTGAGTGAGCATGTGTACTATGTGGCCATCACATTCAAAATGACTGAATGAGTCGAGCAACATATCTGCATCAAATTTTGCATTAAGCTTGAACATTACTTGGCAGAAACTATCTGGGTGATTCAGAAGGCAACAGCTATGGGCAACTGGTAACTGGCAGCTTCATCACAACAACAGGCCTGCTCATGCATCACATCTTGTGCAGAGTTTTTGGTGAAATATTAAATCACCTGGGTGACTCAGCACCCCCTACAGGTCAGATTTGGTGAAGCTTTGGTTCTGGCTTTTCTCAAAATTAAAATCATCTTTGAAAGAGAAGAGATTTTAGACCATTTCCTGAGATATATTCAGGAAAATATGATGTGGCAGTTGATGGAGATTGGGAGACCTGAGTGAGGTCCCAAGGTGCCTACTTTGAAGGGGACTGAGGTGTCATTGTCCTATGTACAATGTTTCTTGTATCTCGCATCTTCTTCAATAGATGTCTCTATTTTTCATATAACATGGCTGGATAATTTCTGAACAGACCTCACATGTAATGTCCTATGAAATGTATTTAGACTGTATTTCAAGTTGGCGGGAGGGGGGTGGTGTGTTGGATAGATTATTAAATAGAAGATATTGGAATAATTGGCCATTTGTTTAGGGTATGACCATTTTGGAAAACCATTTGGTGATTTCTTGTAAAGTCATCCATGTACTTACCACACGGCCTGTGTGTGCTAACTTGGTCACATTTGCACCTTACTGAAGAAAGTTAAAGAGATCGTACATGTATGATTGGCAGCCCCACCAGGACCACGTGGAATGGAAGAGGAATAATTCTTCAAATGAATGGAGAAAAGGTTTGCTGAGCATGCCAAAATAACCAAGGCAAGAGATGAATGAAGAGAGGGGAAAGGAAGTAAGAAAGATGAGAGAATTCTGTTGCAGATGGCAGAACCAAAAATTAAGACTCCCATCAACCTCAGTTTACATTAAGACACTATCTAGAAAAATGGCTTGTTTCTGCAAAGAATTGCTTGTAAATTATACAAGAGGCAACTAAATATGGGTTAAACATACTCAACCGTATATGGGTCTCTGTTCCCTAGGAGTAACAGAGTTATTCATGATGTTGCTTAAGATTGGTATAACTAAAAGGCAGACTTGGGCTCCAATTCCTAAAATAATAATTCATAATTAATATGAGATCCATAAAGTACCTGAGATTTTATGTTCCTACCCAAAAGTCTGTCTTCATCACTTGAAAGCCAGGAGGCTGCCACCAAGTGTCCCAGCTGTGGACCTATCTGAAAGCTTCAGGGACTGACTGCTTATTCACTCCTGGGAACACAAAGAGATGCTGCCTATGTAGGTATGTGGCCCTAGACCTCAGGATTGCAGGAGAAAGAGTGCCATTCTACCCCTACACTGAGTGTAGCCGTGTCCCGTCATGTTTGCAATCTGGCCAACGGAAGAGTCTCCCGTTGTAAATATGGAGAACCAAGGTCTGTTTTTAGCAATGCCACTGGCCTTTTGGTTGAGTTGGGCAAATTATTCACTTCCCTGTACTTTTATTTTTTCCAAAAAAAAGCATAAGTAATTCTTACTCAACCTACTGTGGAGTTGGTTTGAATATCAAATAAGACAATAAACATGAATCTCTTTGGGCAAATGAAATATCGTAAAAAATTAAGGTGATGTGCTGGTTATTCTTATTAGCATCCCAGAGTGGGGCTTGCACCTCCCCCTGCCCTTCCAGATTATTGGCAATGGGAGAGGATCAAATTAGGATCATAATCAGGTTTGGAGTAATTACCTTTTAATATATTGCTATTCATGAGACATATCAAAGAGTTTTGTGGCTATGCCAGCTTCCTGACAACCTAGGAATCATTATGAATCCAGAAGAGGTGTTAATTGTTTTATCAGAGATGGAATATTTAATATTTTACAATGATACAAGGCAGCTTCTTATCTCTTGCCTCACAGCATAAAAAGAAATGGAGGAAGGGAGGAAAGGGGGGAATGAGAGAGAGAGAGAGAGAGAGAGAGAGAGAGACCTTTAATTTCCTAGAAGCACAGATTTTTTGCAGGAAAGCTAGCAGAGAGAGAGCATCAATGAGCAAGAATGAAAATAGTATGATCTATTTAAGAAGAAAGAATAGAGACATCAGTATCACACTGGCAGATACTTACTGAGAACAAATAATGAGCAAAAGGACCTCAGTGGTACTCATCCAAATGGATCACAAATTGGATATGAGTCAGCCACAAGAGTCCTCTTGTTCATTAAATTTAGGACTGGATACCATGTTAATGCAATTTTATGCAGATGTTTATGAAGCACTTACTTTTAATGTACACTTGCATTATCTCATTTAATCCTACTAGGTAGATGTGATTGTTACTCATATTTCACAAGTAAGAAAGACAATAACCAGAAAGTTAAAGTCGTCCTACCTATTATGGGGGACTTGGCTGGTATCTGTCACCATTGTATATTGACTCTCAGAGAGCGTCCCATTCATGTAGAACACAGGATGCAGTTCTGAGCTTTGGAAAAGGGGCTTGGTCAACCTTAAGAGGATTCGAAGGATAGCAGTAAAAGGAGTAAGATTATTTACACTAGAGGAATAAAAGCTGAGATATGATTCATAACAATGTTAACATATCTTACGGCAACTGGAATCAAGATGCAGGTGGTTTTGGAGAGCGATGGAGGATTCAGCATAAGCCAGGAGCAAATTGTGACTGTTTCTAGAAGTGAAGGATGCTAAAAATTTGTGATGGTAACGGAGGTGCACCACTCCAAGATACTTGCTGTGTGAGCATAATGGAAAGACAGCCTCCACACTCAGGCCCAGGCCATGCTGCCCCTGGCTGCCCCTGGTCAGTGACAGCTAAGGAGGTAAAAAAGAGCTGGGCCATTCCTATCCACTGGAGGACTCCCCACCTGAAATTCTCTCAGAACTACACTGCAGTCCGAAGTTTTTCCTACCGCAGCCTTCTCCTTTCTCCCTCTCCTTTCCTAGGTATCGGACCTATATCACAGACTGGAGGTTCTTCCTCCTTTCTCCTTCACACACATTTCCCCAATAAATCTCTTGTATGTATAATCCTGTCATGATGTTCATTTTTCAGAGACCCAAACTGCCATAATATTGAGTGTGTAGTAAAAGCAAAATAATAACTTTTGTCTTTAATACCAGGTTTATTAATTAACTGAATGAGAAATTGTACATGCAGGCTTGTGGGGACCCGAAGAGAAAGTGTTTAGAAGATCATCCATCTTCTAGGCCTGAAATTCTGAGTTTATATTTGGGGTTTAAATAAAACAGGTTTAATGTTTTCAGTTTATTTTTTTAAGGTACTCACTACAATATGAGAGTAAAAAACATAAGCATAAGATATTTATCTGAAAGTTAATGAGAAATGCCTGAAATGCCATCTTCATTGTACCTGTGATCATCTCTGATCCGAACCCTGCACTGATGTTGTTAAAAGTATTGCAAAAGTGAATATAGACCAATATTCATTAGCAACAGAAAGCTACAGATCAAGGCGTGCACCATCCCCCAAACCACTTTTGGAACTGTACCGAGTCCCTGAAGCAACGGGACAAATCAACTCAAAATTTCCCAAAGTCCTAAAGAATCAAATTGTCCACAGCTCAGACATTTGAACTGAACAGGTTAAAAGAGGTCTTTCCCTATACTGAACTTGACTCACATTAGCTTTGTAAGACCGATAGTTAGATGTCTTTTGAGAAGAACACAGAGGGTCAGAGCCTTGAAAGTTCTTTGTAATTATTAAAGTAAGACATTTTAAAAATTATGAGGCTGTTTTTCCTTGCTTCTAACAAGCCATGTGACCTTAGGTAAATTATTTAAGCTCTCCAGATCACAAAAAAAAATTCTGGGTGAATGTGGTCTTGTCACTATGCTGTACACCTTAAACCAATACAAAATAATGCTGCAAGTAAACTGTAATTTAAAAACAGTTTTAAAGGTACAAACTTCCAGTTATGAAATAAGTAAGCCCTGGGAATGTAAGACACAGCGTGGTGACTCTAGTTAATAATACTGTTTTGTATATTTGAAAGTTGCTAAGCAAGCAGATCTTAAAATTTCTCATCACAAGAAGAAAATTGTAACTATGTATGATGGTGGATGTTAACTAGACATATTGTGGTGGTCAGTTCGCAATATGCACAAATGCTGAGTCATTATGTTGTACGCCTGAAACTAATATAATTTTATATGTCAGTTATATATCAATAAAGATATCTAGTGGAGAAAAAAATATATATGTAAAGTAAAATCATTGAAGTTGTAATTTTTACCTTGTATTAATGAATAAAGGTTATTCTTTGTTTCTTATGAGTACTGGACTGTTTCAGAAAATACCTTTTCATAGGGATATTGTACAATTTTCCCAGGTGGATGTGGTAATTGTCCCCTTTTGTATACTCAGTCAAAATAGTTAAAGCCTCTTTCTCACCTGAACGACTTGTTTAAAGAATGTCATGATGATGTTATATTGAATAAGCTGTTTAACATCAGATCCCAAGATGCAAACTCTACTATCAAACAATAACACAGAATAAACACTTTTTAAAATTAAACCTAAGTTTTTTCTTTGCAAAAAAAGTTGAATACAGTTAATGGTGAAATATACTCAGAATTAAGCTATGAAAGGGTTAACCTGCTCTTCTAAGGCCAGCAGAAACCACTAAGGTCCTCTGTCACTTGGCTGTGTGGTTCTCCCAGTTAGAATAGCCAGCCTGTGGGCCTGCTCATGGGCTGGGGGACCCTTTTCCCCTCCCTGGTGGTTGGGTGGGAGTCAGAGAGAATAACATTTGCCATGGAGGGCAGCCCGAGGCAGAGGTTTGGCAGGTGTGGACATCGCAGTAAGTATTCACAATGTCTGGGACAGGCCAGGAGGAAGGGCAACTTGAAATTTGAGAAAGTTAGTCTTCAGAAGAGATAAGTTTTTAAGAATATTTTCCCAATTTCATTTCTTTTTCTTTTCTTCTTTCTTCCTTCCTTCCTTCCTTCCTTTCTTTTTTTTTTTTTTTAACTTTCAGGGGTATTGGGAGGTTTTTTGCTTTCCATTGCACTTAAACAGTGTTCAGAAACATTGTGTGTAATGTAAATTTTTCTGGGTTGGACTGGGAGCCTTTTCTTGCTCACCTCAAACCACAAGCACAAACCACAATAATAATGATATTATTTCTATGGTAAATGTATTCTGATCTTAAATTTTGCAAACAAGTTTTTAATGTATAAGCTATTTGTAAGCCAGGGTCTACATATATAATAAACTTCTATGCATTTGCTTATTAAATACATAGAATGACCTACTATGTGCCAGGCATCATGCTAGGTGCTGAGGATAACTTTAAGAAGCTCACAGTTCTATGGAGAACACGGTGCACAGCTGAAGTGCATAAATGGAGAGATGAGCAGGGCCACATTTGACCTTCATAAGGGTTCTTGGCACTTCTGTCTTGCTAGACCCCTTCCTTCATAAATGTATATAGATTATATTCTACAATCATGTTGGTGGTATAAATAGAAACATAACAGGTGGATTATGTAGATTATACAGGATCCGGCAGAAGTAAGGCCTACTTGAATGTGGTTGGTAGGGTAATAATATGGGTGTAATAATTTACAGTTTTCATTTGAACATTTCACCTAAATGTCATATGTTGTGCTTGAGTATGATATTGTTATATTACAGAATGTCATGCTTATGATTTTGTAATAGTTTGTAATTAAAAAAGGTATTATTTGTGCCAGACCCTGTATTCTCTCTCTCTCTCTCTCTCTCTCTTTCACTCTCTTTCTGCTGTTGCCGATTTTAAAAGAAATGAAAACATTTTTATGGGTCCCTAAATTTATCACAGGTCCTAGGTATTGTGTCGTCCCTGTGATGATTATTGGAGAAGTCAGCCCTGGAGATGAGGACAAGGTGAGGATTTGCAGAAATGACACTTGAGGTGAGATAGAATTAACCAGGATAAAATGGAATTAATCAGAAAGTCAAGAGGGGAAAGGACATCATAGGAAAAAAGAACAGCATGGCAAGTGCTTAGAAGTGTGAAGGCAAGTTGATAGATCCCCAAGAAGAACCCTAAATGGCTCGAAGTGAGGGTGGGAAAGGTGGGCCAAAATATGAAGAATCTTTTATGTTATTCTAAAAACAGTTAGAAAGTAATGGGGTAGCTTGGGAATTGTCTGTCCAAATGTGCTTTGTGGAAAGGCTGTAGTGGGAGTGACTGGAAGGAGGATGTGAGACCACCTGCAAGACAATGGTAAGCATCTCTGTGAGAAAGGATGATAGCCCTCACTAGGAGAATGAAAATGATGAGGATTCCCAAGGACACAGGTTGGTCAACAGGATATGAGGAAAGAGGCAGAAATCTGGATTCTTATTTGTTCTCTTCTAAGCCCTTTAAGTACTGCTTGACTACCCATCAAATAGACCAAATCGAACCAATCAACCAACTCAACTATCAGAAATACTCACTGTCTGTAGTATTTTTCCTGATCATTCTGCTGTTGGTCTGGTTGGACTAATTTGGACTCATTTCAAATCCCTGCTGTGTTGACACTCTGTTTAAACCCAGTTCTCTGCCTCTGAGGTGGATCAGTATTGGTCATTTTATACTTGACCTTTGACTCTTTGTACTTCTGCTGTTCATTCTGACCCCTTGAACTGACCCATCCTAGCCAAGCCTATTCCACCTGACCTCCACACAGGGGAAGGGGATCAGATTTTCCTGCCTTGATAGAACTGGTGAATGGCAGAGGCATCAACTGAGCTCAGAAAAAGAGAGTAAAGAACAGATCAGGCAAAATTGAATACTTCAGCTCTGGATATGTTCAACTCTGAGGTTCCAAAGGGTCAGGGTAGTAGACCTTAACTAACAAAGATCTCAACTGTGGTCCTAGCATTTGGGATAATGTTCTGAACTGGAGCTGGAAATATATGTGCAAAAAAGAATTCACATAATAGGCCTCAGATTATCCTCAGAAAGACCTGCATGTCAGGTTGACCCTTGGCTGGCATTAGGGAACTTGATTGAGGAGTGTTCCCACCGTTCCCTAACTGATAAGGGTGGACTGCTGTGCCTAAAATAGTTGTGTAAATAATGCGGTTAATGCTGAACACCTGTTTTCCTCTGGGAGTCTGGAACTTTGGTATGTGCTAGGCAGAAGGTGCCTATGTGACCAGGCCCCAGTAAAAACCTTGGGTGCTAAGTCTGTAATGAGCTTCCCCAGTAGACAACTTCTCTCTCGTTTCATCTCATTTGATACTGGAAGAATTAAGCATGTACCCTGTGACTCTCCTGGGACAGAACTCTTAAAAGCTTGCCTGGCTTCCTCCAGACTTCATCCGCTGTGCCTTTTCTCTCAGAGATTGTGCTTTGCCTCCTTTCCCTGTGATAAATCTTAGCTTGGGCACAACTTTATGCTGAGTCCTGTGAGTCCTAGCCAACCTGCTACCCTGGGGGTTATTTGGGGGACCTGTCACACCAGGAGTTATCAGGACCACCAGGTAATTTGGTGCTGGAAATAAAAATGTAAAAGAACCTGTCCCAATCTGAATGGTTGCAGTGGACTGGTCATGTGACCTGACCCTGATTGGCCAGAGTGGAAAGGTCATTCTGCTTCATCCTGCAGACACACATGAGGATGCCTCTTTCCTATTGTACAGTTGCCTGAAATGTAGCAAAGGGACAAGGGTGACACTCAAGGGATGACTCCAAATGTTCTGAACTATGCCAGAAGCAAAATCTATTTACCTAAGAATGAGAACAATGGAAAGATCCTTCTACCAAAGTGCTAAAGAAAAAAAAAAACAAACTAAAGGTATTTATTGTAAGGGCCATGACTATTCCTTATATCAAATCAAGAATAATACTTTACAAGGTCTCTGGAAATGGATACAAGGCCCCAAACGAAATTAAGAGGCTAAGTTTTCAGAAGTTGTATCGTTGGAAAAGCCCCTAACCTGTTATACAGAGACCTATGACTGTTCGACACGATGCAGTCCCTGAACCAAGCACTCACGCCCAAGTGCTAAGGTCACCAGCATCCCCTCAGACCTTCCCACTTCCACCCCCGTCCCCACCCACTACCACCACCACCAACTGGGGAATCTTCCCTCAGTGCCTTTCTGAGGTGCCCTAACCTAGGGTCTGGACCAGACAAACTGGTTGGCCAAACAACTTACTCTACATCCAGATAAGTGAGTCAACACAAAGATGTTTATGAGACTCATTATTCCTATCATTCATCCTACTAAACTTACTCAGCAAGATGTGATATACATATTCTGTACCAGTAATCAATGTCATCGATGACACTTTTTCCCCCCTTTTTAGTTTGATCTTCATTCCACTTTACCTTACCTGGTAGATAGAAGCTACATTTATCATTTATCCCATAAACAGGACAGTGAGGAGTCATGATTAAATCTGATTAAATCCAAGCTAATGGAGGAATACACACTATCCAGAAAACCTGAACTCAAAAGAACGACTTTATTGTTTCACTTCACAATACAGAGACTATAAGTAAATTTGGATCATCTCCCATTGGGGAGAATGTGAAAATGTTTGGACTTGTTCAGAAGACAGTTGGATCATAGTTAAATAGGAGCATTTTTGCAATTAAAGGTGTGAGGAGGGATGCATGTGTACTAGGACACCAGGTGGTAACTCCATCTTCAATAAGACATTAATACAGTAGAGGAAAAATACATCTAAAAGTGGTTTTTTATTTTCCAGGAAAAAATGTATTTACAAAACAAAGAAAAAGTACAGGGGGCCAAATCTCTGAAGTAAAAATCTTTGAAATAAAACAAACAAAAAAACTTGCTGAAAGTAGTTATGGATCCCCAGTTATCATAAGGGCAAATATATCCAGGACCTAATACACTTGTCATTCCTGAAAAGATCTCACAATCTGTCTCTACAGATTGAAGAGACCATCACCACTGACACTCATGTGCTTTGGAACATAGAACATTGGCCTCCTCTATGAGTAGATGGGTCTGGCTTCCTAGGAAATCATCTCCTTTATCTGTGTTAACAAATATCCCAGCTCTCTCATTTCCAATGTCACACAAGAGTGAGGGAGAGTCCCCAAATGAGCCTGCTCCCAATGCCAAGGGAATAGTGACTACTCAATTTACATAGAGTGCTATTTCTACACAATTCTTCCTCTGGCCAGAGATTATTCAAATGGAGAGATACAGAAAGATTAGAAGTTCATTATAATTTCTTGTCTGGGAATGATATTCATGAAAATGCCCCAGAGTCAGTTTATTAACCCTGATCAGCATCATCAGATGCCTCGCTCATCTCTTTTCTGGATTCCTCCTTATAACACAGTTTGTTTTATATCTTTTAGTAGCAGTCCTCCTCTCTTCATGATACAGAGAGGGGTATCTGCATATGGAAATCAGGGTAATCACAAAGACATGATATAATGGAGTTATCAAATTAAAAAAAATCTTTAGGAAGGAGTAAATTAGACTGAAAACGTCCCAAGACACCCAGCTTTCTCCAGAACGCAGTGCAGTGGGCGGAGAACAGGCGTGGGAAGCAAAAGGTCCTGTGACTGACTCTCCACTCTGCCACTGACTGTGTTAAGTAGCAATAATACTTCAAGGAGATCTTGGGGAAGTTTAAATTATGAATTCATATTAAACATTGCAAATAATCTCATGAGAGTAAATAAAAGTTAATCAAGTATGAGTCATAAGAATGCTAGTGGAAACTATAAAATCTGGGAAATAAGATGAAAGGATAAAATACATGGGAAAACAATTGGGAAGATGACAGTTTAGAAATAGACATTTGTCAGACAGCCACAATACAAAGGAAAGTTATAAGCTCGTGACATGGAACATAATATTCAAATGAAAAATATTAAACTGCAATATTCATTTCTTTCTATATTGGAACCGCAAATGGTACAATCATCGACAATAGAAGCTATAAATAGATAATGAGCCTTTGTATTTGTCATCAGCCATGTTTACTGAGAAGTGAATTAAAATATTAAAGAAAACACTTCTTTGTTCACAACTAGGGTACCAATTTACAAAATCCATTAAGCTTTCCTGCTGCTTTCAGGAAATTTTCCATATAGTCCACATCTACTTCTATTTCATAGTAGGACATGCTTGTCCTACTATGTCTTAGAAAGAACCGAGTCAAACAAAGAATCAATATGCTTTTATTTTTTTATCCCTACTTTTTTCATCTCCCCCTTTCTTTGTTGTCCTAACTGATCAGGTCAGGGGAAGTAGAACTTCCTGAGGAATATTCCATATGAGCAATAAATGCTGGATTTAGTCTCTTGGCAAATGGTAACACTGAAATGAGTGAGATATATGAATAAGGTTATGTTTAAAATACACGTCTAAACTGACATAGCTTTGACCTTCCTTCACTCAGGCGATTCTCCATCTGTGAACATATGACTCTCTCACCTCTTCATATTGAACTAGAAACCAAATATCTTTTCTTGTCCAACATTTTTACACACTTTTCATTTTGCAATTTTACTGCCATCACTTTGGGTTAATTAACAACTGATGATGACAATAATGATTATCTGATAATAATTATCACAATAGTTCCTTTATTGTGGTTTTTTTTTTTTTTTTTTGCTTCCCATCTCTCTCTAGTCCATCGTGTTCTGAACACTGTACCACACTGGTCTTCCTGAAACATGAAAAATAATCTTACCATTCACCACAAAAATTCATCAAGAGACATCTAAAGTCTGTAAGGTAAAGGCAAAATTCCTTAGTCTAGTATTTAAAGCTTTCAAATCAAACTGCCCAGTCCTATGTCCCATAACTTACCTACATAAATCATTTACTCCAAAGAAAGTCATGATCTTTATTAAGGCCTTTCACTCTAGGTATTAAATGTACTCCCCAATAATTCCTATGCAGACACCTTACCTATTGAATTTAATACAGGGTGAGCAAAAGTAGGTTTACAGTTATTTAAAATAAATAATAAAATAATAAATAATATAAGAATAAACCGTTTCATGTACTCACAACTGTGGACCTATTTTTGCCCACCTGTATAATCACTAATATAAAAGAAACTAAATCTTGAGATGTATCAAAATCTCACAGAATATGGCCTTCAGGTACATATTCTCGTGATTTTGCCCAAGCAGGATCACTACTGGGAAACAGTATCATAAAAGTCAGAATAGTAATTCATCTTGTCAATTGATTTTTGATTTCTAAAAGCAAATATGTCTTTCCCGTGAAAATACAGACTTTGTCTTTTAGTCCTCTGCTGAATTCTCAACACCTGCAACATTCCCTGGCACCTGGTAGGTACAAAATAAATGTTTTCTAAGTGAATAAACCACAGTGGAACAACAGAACAGATCACACACAGCTTTGTTTTAAAATTTATTGGTAGAAATAGATCTTCAATGCGTACTTTGTGTTAATATAAATTCTACATTCTTTTAAGGGTGTTTTGTTTTATTTTATTTGAAGTTTTGGGGCCTCCAAATGAACTTAACATATTATCTATGCATTTGATTCTTTATAGATGTTTCTTAGACTCTAAAATGAAATCTGAGAACCCATACACATTGCGTACTTAATGAATTTAATTCAAAAAATTGTCTGCACTTTCAAAAAAAGTCACAAAAAGGCTGAATTCAAGTTAAATAACCTATATGTTCTAAAATGTTCATGTTCCATTTCTGAATAAAGAAAGACTTCTTCAGCATTATAATTGCTTGCTGTCTAATAAGTCAGATTGTCAGAGATGCTTTATTAAATTATCTATTTTTAAATATCTTAATCCACTCCATCCCAGAGATGATCTTGTAAATATTAAACATTGTGCCATATGCAGTATTAGCTGAAAAGCTTAAATAAAAACCAAACTGGTAGTTTTTAGACTGAATATTTTAACCTTAAAATTATAGAGCTATATATACACATATGGTGTACTCTATATAAATTTAACATTTCAAGTAACTTAAATACATTTAGCAAACATTCAGCCAAATACTCTTTTCACGAAAAGATATTGACCTTAGAATAAAAAGGTCATCAAAGGCTTATTGAGACACCAATGTCTGGACATAGTACTAGGCCTATGGAATTTGAAGTTCCAAGTAAAGTTTATTGTACTATTAAGAAAAATAAGATTGGTTTTTAGCCTACTGAACTATGCAGCACATACAAAAGTGCTTAGCATGACAAAATTTACCAAAATAAAAACATTTTAAAGGTTATTTGGTTCTAGAAATATTAAGTACTCTGTACTTTTGGATAATTTAGCATTTGCCTTTTAAATTTTATATAAATGTTTTCTTTATAACAAGTTTAAAAAGCACACAAAAATAGTTTAAACTATAATAATCTGTTATTTTTTTTCATCCTGGTTAGCTCATCACAAATAGCTCAACAAAAGAATGCTTGAATACTCAGCTCTACTAAAATTTAGTATTTGAATAGATCCATCACGTCATCCATTGTGTGGTACACTAGACCCTAAGACAGGCTGCCGGCAGATGGGACAAGTGCAATTCTCTGAGAGCCAACGGTCAATACAATGGATGTGAAATTCATGCATGCAAGGTAACTGCCTGAGCTTGTTTCCAGTTACATAGTCACTGATACACACACTACAGATTTTACCTAGTTCATTGTCAATACTGTTAGGCTCATAGTTCCGGGTAGAAAGATTATCCATCTGCTCTTTGGTTAAACCACATATGTGATCGTCACTAACACCTTCATGTAGTAAAAAGAAGTGAGCAAAGAGAAGAATAGGTAATGCTCCAGTTTCCACCAAGTTATTTGAATTTCCTAACTGCCTACTACTTCTATCACTGGTTTGAGCATGGGGCTGGGCGTTCTCATTCTCATCACTCATTCCAGTGCTGTCCTCTTGAGCCTGCCTGGTCTGAGACAAACCTTCACGGTGCTGGCTGCTGTCATTCACTGGACCCAGGTTACTTAGTTCTGAGTGTATCTCTGATAAATGCTGACCACTTCTCTGAATCTCTGACTCAGATTCGGCCTCCATTGCAGAACTCAGTTCTCCAAATCCAGCCATGATCTGTCTTAAAATCGACTGGAGAGCCACAGAGGGTGGTTCAACAAGTTCATTCTCAGATATTCTCCAAACAGGAACTGTTAGGGTACTAACATAGGTTCGAATACCTGACCGTTCTAAACGAGAAATAGTTCGTCGAAAGCCTCTGCTATTGTTTTCTATGGTGACTGTATTTTCTGTGAGCCCTACTCTAGATCGAGTTCTGTTTGCAATACTATGCCCATCTCTGTTCTCTCCAGGATGAATCCTTCTCACTTGAAGGTCCAGTGTGATTGTTGGATGTCGTGCAGCAGTTGAGGATCTGCTAGATTCTTCTCCTTCTTCTACTGTTATTCTTGACATAAGTCTTGAGTTAGAGAGTGGTGTATATACTCTACCTCTTTGTGCTCTATCTTGTTCTAAAAAGACCCGAGTTATACCTCTCCTCCTAACAGACCTTCTAATGGTTTGTTGTACAGGTCTATCTTCCCTCTGTGAGTTATGATAAACAGTGCCCCTTTGTCTTTGAACTGGTGAACGGCTTCGGCTTCGACTATTCAAAGTAGACTGTAATCTTATTGGCTCTAATCCTTGGTTTGTATTCCTCACTGTAACATTACTTCTAGCCCCATTTTCCCATACATATGCTGCTCCAAATTGCTGCCCCTCCCTTTGCCTGAGTTCACTACCACCCGACTGATTTGTGTGACTACTGAAATTAGCATGTGGAGCCCTAGTTCTAGGAATGCCAACTGCTTCCCTGGTTCCATTTCTTAATCTTCCTGATGTTGAGAAAGATCCTTCTACTGAATTCTGCCCCCTTGAGCCAAGCCTAGTTCCTGGAATGTTGGAACTACTACCACTGAAATTCACTGAGTTTTGGCTTCTTGTTCGCCTAGCCATAGGACTCGTTGATCTTTGTTGTCTATTTGTAGTACGATCACTGCTAATATCTGAAAGGGGAATGCCTGCATAATCTTCATCATGAGTTTCAAATCCTCTATTCTCATGATTGAAGTGGATTTCCATACTAAACCGAAAGTCTCCACTATTAGGGTTTGTTCGACTCACAACTCTCCAAGTTTGGTTCCCACTCTGTCCACTTCGAATTGCATGGCCTGTACGACGAAAGGTATTCAACCATTCTAGTAGAGCATCTTCATTTGAACTTTCTCTAGGGACTTCTGAGTCTGGGAAGCAAACCAAATAAACTTAAGACCAATTTTTAAAATCTATCCTTAGATTTTTATTGAAAACTTGCATGAAAAAGTTTTTATTAAATTAAATTACATTTAAGAACATCTGTGCATTTTAATGAGTGAAAATGGCAAAAAAACCCAACTTTTTAAAAGAAAGGTGTACATTATAAGCGTATTATAATACATACTTATGTATTATAAAAATTTACTATTTATGCAAAGCTGTAAAAAATCCACACACCTGATTTCTATATGCCTATTATTGGCAAAATATTAAGGCAAATAAGAAATATTTCCCATGCCAGAATTATACATTTAGATCACTTTATTCATATGGCAATGTCAATAAAATACAGTGGCAAAACTCATATATAATTCATCTTAAATTTGTGGAATCCTTCTGGTAAAGGTAACTCAATCAACATTTTTGCAAAAGGTATTTTTGTAACCCTGGGAATTTTATCCTATTTCTTGGGAACTGCCAAAAGTTCACAGCTAAAGAAATGTGGCTTTCTGAACACATTGTTAGAGCTATATTATCTGTATTTATGTAAAACTCAGAAACTTTAGGCAGGTTAGTTAAGTTCTCTATAGCTGTATCCTTGTCTGTAAATTGGAGATAGTAGTATAAATTCATAGATAAAATAGGCTATTGTATATAAAATGAATAGTACAATACCTGGCACACAGGAAAAACTCAATGGTAGCTATTATATATAATGTAATAAAAAATATTTTCTGTTCATTTAGAACATAAGCTCCATGAAGACTAAGGTTTATTCGCATTAAATCCCCAGCCCATACAACAGTATCTGGTACAAATCAGATTATCTATTAATATTGCTTAATGAATCAGTTCAGATAGAAATGTGTCCCTGAAAAACTTTGACTCTGACTCTGCTATTATGGTAAGCTTAAGTTTTCCAGTTTTGCCAGTGGATTATACAAAGCGAAAAACTGAACAAAAAGGAAAAAGGACTGATGGACATGGGCAACAGTGTGGTGATTGCTGGGGGAGAGGAGAATATACAGGGACTAAATGCTAATGAAAAAATACAACAAAAATATTTTTAAAATTAACAAAAACTGAATAAAAAGCATTCTAATTAACATTAACTATATAGACTTTAACCTTAAAAGTTTGTTCTACTCAAAAACAGCTATTAAATGAGATTGCTTTCATTTCATTTCATCACTGCAATTTCTCATAAAAAGCTTTTTAAAGTGTTCACTTAAAGCTGTTAATCAGCCACTGGTGTCATAAAATAAATAACAACTTTAACCATATTCTAAAGATATAAGCTATTTTACATGTTGTAAGTATATTTTCAATATGGTAGTACAATTTACATATCTAAACATAAAGTAAAAAAAGGGTTAATACCCAATTTCCATTTTAATTTGGAAAAAGACCTGTGTAAAAGGCAGGTAAACAATAATCATTCTAAATGCAACTTCCTTCTTTAATTACAAGAATGTAGTGATAAGAGTGTGTGTCCAAGAGTTCACTATTTATCTAACAAAATCTTTCCTACCCTTCTTCCATTGTGAATGCAGTGTAATGGTCACGTGGACAGCCTGGCAGTTAGGTGTGGCCACATCACTAAGTCCTCGTCATCGGAATGGGAGTGGAAGTGATAGACCTCACTTTCAGGCTGGTGCCTGTATCCTTTATGCCAGCTGGAACCTAAATATGGTTGTGACTTAGCTCCATCAGGCAAATAGTACCCTAGCACAGTCGGGTCCAACAAAACGTTGTGTCACCGTGGAAATGTCCTATATCTACGCTGTCCAATGCAGAAGCCACTAGCAACATGACTGTTAAGCACTTGAATGTAGCTAACATGACTGAGGCACTGTATTTTTTATTTTATTTCACTTGAATTTAAATAGTCACATGTGGACGGCACAGTTGTAGAAACTCTGCCAGCTGGATGGGTCCCAGGAGGCTTTATGGAGTAATATTTGCCTATCTTCCCTGGCCTGTTAACATGAAGGGAGATAGAAGTTGAGCCATTGCATTGTTTGGTTATTAATAGTCTTTGCCATAACTAGTATAATGCTCTTAATATTATATACGAAACTACTAGTAATAAATACCTCTGGGGATGGAAGTGGAACTGGTAAGAGGGACATTAAGTTGGCTTCACTTTTAACTTTATATACTTTTTATTCAGTTTGAATTCTTTTTACAAGCACTTTGTTTTTTTATCAGAACTTCTTCTATTATGGCTTAGTGTTTGTTCAATAAAATGACAAAGCAAACACAAAAACAACAAAACAACAAAACCAGCAACACAGGTATCCTGACTCAGTCTTCCTGTATTGCCCCGCATAAATTTTTAGAAGTAAGGTTTAGTTCTATTACTTTAAAAAAGATATTGTATACATTCTAAGATTAAAAGGAACTATGGTGGTAAGTAACTTAACTGTATACTTTTTCACGCTCCCTGAAGGCAATCTGTGTAAGCCATCTCCGTATTCAGACCCTGACCCATATTGCCTAATTACACTGCTTTGCACATAAACATACTCAGTAGTACACCAAAACTGGAAAACACTAAAAAACAAACATATTGTACAAGAGCCAGTAAATTCATTTCTGCAATTGCTCTAGTAAAACTTGTTCCTTATGGAAAGGAGTCCACAATACCTCCGGTATTTGTCCCATTTCTCAAGTCAGGCTGAGATGCTAATTGTTCCTTGACTCCATCTAACCGCTGTTGTAGTTCTTCTGATGTTATTTCTCCTAAAACAATGAAAAATTGCTCACTGAAATTAAAAACTTTAAATTAACTAAGTTTTATTATAACTCATGAAGGATAAGACTAATCTTTACCTGTAAAAGAAATTTTATTGTGTTCATTCTGTAAATTAAAGGCAGTTAAAATATTTAAATGATGCAAATATGCATCATTTTGGTTGCTGCATTTATTAATATTTTATTTAAATTAAGATTTAATTTGAATAGTTGATAAAGTGCTCTCAGTCAATACACTTAGGAACCCATAAGCTATAATTCCATTGATTTTTGTCAGAGTTAAAAAGAAATTAAGAAGACAGTATTTCTAGAGAAAACTTCAAATATTTACTTGAATTTTACCTCAACAGTTCAATGGTATGGGTCATCAATATATAATATGTAAGTATGTATTATATAAGTATACAATACACAAACATACAAGTTTCAATGAGTTTGTCTGTAAAATAAATTTGTAACATATTTATAGAGCACATTGGACTTTTGGCAGCTATTAATTCAGCTAAATTAATTACATTACCTCAAATGGAACAACTGAGTTTTAAATACAGTAGTCCCCCTTATCTGTGGGAGACATATTCCAAGACCCCCAGGGGATGCCCGAAACTGTGGATAGTATCAAACCCTATATATACTGTTTTTTTCCTATACATATACAGCTATGATAAAGTTTAATTTTTAAATTAGGCACAGTAAAAGATTAACAATGACAATAACACAAAACAATTATAACAATATACTATAATTAAATGTATGTGCATGGCTTTGGGGCCATTATTAAGTAAAAAAAGGGTTACTTGAAGACAAGTACTACCACATACCACCACAGTTAATGCGATAACTGAAACTGCTGGTACGTGACTAATGGGTGTGTAGCGTGAGTAGTGTGATAGGACAGACAAACGGGATCATTCAAGTTCAGGGCAGGACGGCACAAGATTTCATCATGGTATTCAGAATTGCATGATATTAATTAATGCCTTGGGTAACTGAAACCTCCAAAAGAGAAACCACGGATAAGCAGGGAGGTGGTGGGTGGAGAGCAGACACACAACTATCATAATTTTACTTGTAGAAATATTACTTAAGAGAAATAGGGCCACCTATGTAAATATTTGACACTATTATGTACATTAACCTGTCTGCTACTTTGGCATTTGCATAACAGTGCTCCATGTATAATATTCTTAATCTCACTATAAAATACGGAAGGCAGCGATTTTCTATTTTGTTATATTTAAAAAGTTCTTAAATTCACAGACACAGTACACCATATACTGGGAGAGAGAAGAGGGGGGAAAAACTATCCTTATTTTGTAATTCCTCCCTATGATGATAAAAAAGGTGTCTCTTCTTTTACTCATCTCTTACCAGGGGTGCCTAAAAGACTATGGTCTCTCATTAGCCGGTAATCTTCATCACTGAGTTCATTAATAAACTGATAATAAGCTTCCTCTCTGTGGAGACGCTCTTGCTGCCGTCTTCTCTCATTTTCATGATGATCATGGTCTTGAAATGAGGTTTCTTCCCCATCACCATCTGATCTAGATCTAGACTGATTCATACTGAGATTCCTGGCTTTCTGTTTAAACAACATATATATATACACATATAATGCAAGGTGTTAATCATGGACTACATATACATGGCTTCATGTAATTAATTTATATATTTTTAATGTTTATATTTTTAAGATTTTTACTTTACTTTTCAGTGAGAGGGGAAGGGAAGGAGGAAAAGAGGGAGAGAAACATTGATGTGAGAGACACAGGTCAGTTGCCTCTCACATACCCCCAACTGGAGACCCAGCCTGCAACCCAGGTCTGTGCCCTGACTGGGAATCTAACGTGACCTTTCGGTTTGCAGAATGCTTCCCAACCCACTGAGCTACACCAATCAGGGCAATATTTTTATTTGTAAACTTTGCCCCCTACTCAAATACTTCATGTGCCAAATCTTGCAATGAGAACTTTTATATAAAATGAAAAATAGCTTCTAGGAGGTAGAATACACTGGACCTACTTCTTTGCCTAAAGCCTTCATTTAAGTCAGACTGGATTTTGTTTCACCACACATTTCTTGTACCTGAACGCCAAAGTGATTATCTCATTTTGTACTCTTTGTCCAGTAAAGTTGGTCTGAAAGCCCTCATTAATGTTTTAAATATCTGGGTACTTCATGTTAGCATACAAATTCTAAGCCTGACTCCCACAGTCTTTATTTATAAACAAATGGCTATTGGGAGGTTATTATTTATATTTATTTTCAGCAAGGGTATTCTTCCCAAAATAAAGCTCATAAATGTAATATTATGCCCCCCCCAACCCAAATGTACTTTGTCGAGGTAAAAATAATTTAGCTTACTGAATAGACTTGACATTGATGTCTCCTTAAATCTAACAGGAAAAAATACTTCATGCATGGCTCTGAGGTTTGTTAGAGTACATCAGAGTACTTGACATCTCGACATCTGAAACTTCATCCCTACACCTGGAATTGTCAGTTCCAAAGGTTTCTGAGTGCCAGTGAAATGTCCTGATATTGTTTAAGCAAACATTGTTTGGGATTATACTTAAATGTCATCCCTGAGAAGCTTACTTTTAACCTATAAGGAAATCAAGGGAGGAAATTTGTTTCATAAATATTTTAGAATTTTTTTAAATTTTCCTTTATTGATGAAAGAGAAAGAGAGAGAGAGATCAATTTGTTGTTCCCCTTATTTATGCATTCATTGCTTGATTCTTGTCTGTGCCCTGACCAGGGATGGAACTCAGCAGCATGGCATATTGGGACACCACTAACCAACTGAGTTACCCTGCCAGGGCTTAGAATTTCTTAAACACATCTATTTAAAAAGTCATTAAAGCAACTGTTCTCGGCTGGAGTGCACATCAACCTCACTAGAGAAAATTTTAAGAAATATAGATGCCCAGATCTCATCCCCAATCCTTGGTCAGAATTTTCCAGGATAGGGCCAAGTCAGTCTTTAACAGCTAAGTTGGGTGTTTCTGTGGATGAAATAAACCATTCCTTAAACACTTCTGGTAAGTTATATAGCACATGACTTAATAGAAGCTGGACAATCCAATGACTAGTTTGTCAGTGAAGCAACTGTTGCAACTCTGACTCAGTGTTTAAGAAGCAAACTACTTTAAATATAAAATATTTATATTTAAATGAGCCTGCATGTCTAAACTATTGTATGAGTAAGCAACAATCCAGTTTCATGCATATTCTAACATTAAATTACAAATTCAAGGATTTTTTACAGTGATTATCATGTCATTTTTAAAGGAAAGATCTAGTAGCACTATTTGATCAAATGGAAATTTACATAGTACTAAAGCCTCAACATTTATTTCTATTTTTAGAATGATAGGACTAGATAACCATTAGTAAAGAGCATATTTGGTAGGTAAAGCAGTAATATGATTTTTGTATCAAACAACTTAAGAATTTGAATTCTATAATAAAATCAAGCTATCCTGACAGTATTCAAAACTTAAGAGCTTCTTCTCGAAGGTATTTTTTGTATAATTAAGCACAATTAAATCAAAGTGAATACGTTATTTTCCTTTCAACATACTTTTAATATATGCAATGGTATCCATTCTTCAATGGCTTTTGTGCTTTTTTTGAGAGCTGCCCACCTGAAACAATAAAAGAAAGTTAAATTACTCAATAAATTGTCTGTTGAAGGCTAGAAGCGGCCGGCAGTGCCCCAACTCTGCTGCAAAGTCAAAGCAAAATGTCCAGTGAATTTTGTTAAGACGCTCACCTAGAAAATTAGATTTCAAAACAGATCATGAAAAGCTCCCCCAGGGCCATTTCTCTCACCACAGAAACTAGCCCTTGCCTCCTACACTGGACGGCTCCCGGGATTACAAGCCCTCTCTGAAAGGCCTTCCTTCCTATGGCGTTCCCATTCGGATGTGGCCAGGGTTAAGTGTGTCCTGTTTACTTCTAAACCTGTACTTTCTTGCCACCCCCGCCCTCCTCCAGCTACTGGTTCCTTTTCTGGCCGTTGCGACCGAGGCTCGCGTGGGGGTACGGTCCCCACTACAATAAACAAACTTGGCTGGAGCTGGCAGCCAACCTCTTCCCAACGCTTCCCCTGGCGACCTAGATTCTCGCAGAGAAGCAGGTGACAGGCGGTGCATCTGAACCAATCACCAATGAAGGGAGCTCCGTCAGAGAAGTAGACCAATCGGTAAGAGATGGCCCTCAAGGACCGCCCATTTTTTTTAGCGTCACCTAGCGGTGGAGCCCGGAGGGATCTCCGGAACTCGCCTCCGGAGGACTTGAGCTGTCCTCCTACAGCCCAGAGGAAAATCCGTGGCAGGCGGCTGTCCCTTCAGATCTCGGAGGCTGTGACAGGGAGGCGAGAGAGGCTTCCCCCGGAGCCCGCTGCGACCTCTAATCTCTACTGAAGAAATAGGCCTGAAGCCCAGGCTGCACCTTGGGATCGTTCAGCTGGAAGGAGGTTATGAAGGGGGAATGGCAAACCCCATTCCTTCTTCGCCACCGGCAGGTCAGCGCGCTGGGTGATTAGGAGAAGCTCCACCGCCGGCCCAGCGCCCGCGGGCGCTAATGAGAACTGCGTTGGGTAGGACCCAGGAGTCTGGCCTACCGCGTTCCGCCCTCCGCGCTACGGTCTCAGCACTCGCGCGCAGGGCTGGGAGTCGCTGGGCCTCCCGGAGTGCTGTGTACCGGGCGGTGCAGCGCTCACAGCAGCCGCTAGTCCCAGGGACACAGCCTGCTTTCCACTCTCGAGTACCAGCACCTACTCTGCGCTTTGGTGCCGCTTGTTTGCGACCCGACAATCTTGTACCTACCTATCTCAATGCCCAAGTATCCTGAAGTTAACCAGCCAGGCTCTTTCCCTTCTTGCTCATTGGAACCTTGAAATTACAACTCGGGAAAGGACAGCCGCCCGTTTATGTTTGTTTCTTCGCTTTCCCGCTAGGAAGGCACTTGGAAACCCCCCACATTCACACCTGTGGTATGACTTCTGAGTTGAAACCGTTATCAAACTCACTGTTAGTTAAGCCCTTGACTAGGACTTTGCCCAGCCTGGTTATATAGACTGACTACATTCCTGACATCCTACCATCCAGAAGACTTCATCAGACTTAGTCATTGCCCTGCTGTTAGTCTACCTTTCCTTTCTCTTTCTTTCTTTCTCTTTCTTTTCTTTCTTTCTTTCATGGAGTGAGGAGCCACTCTATCCCCACCGTTATGCTGAGCTCCTGGATAACAGACAGATGTCTTTAGCACCCATGAATTACCAGTGTAGTAGCTGTAGATGAGCAACAAAAAAAAAAAAAGTCAGCGTGTTCTTATAGATACTAAAATGGAAATAAATAAATACTGCACTCTGCAAGGCCCTTCAAATATTTTTGTTGCATATCTCTACAGACTGATCTCTTCTTGGCATCAGGAACTACCAGAATTCCTAAGCAATGCCCAAGTCTGGTTGTACCTAATTTTCACTATCTCCCAGGAGTCAGCTCATATCTCATTTTCAAGGATTTTTTTATGACACTTCTGAAGTGACACCCTCACTCCACCTGCCAGCCAAAACTCCACACATAAAATTAGGAAGATGTCCCTTTGGGGGCTCTTATAGCTCCTTCTGTATAACTCTATTTTAGCACATTCACTTACTTATGTACTGAGTGTCCCTATTAGGTACTAGGTGCTAGTGATAACAGCAGAGAATAAGACAATAAAGTTCCTTGCCCTCCTTTTCAATGGGAACAGACAGCCACTGAGAAAATACTTACAATGATTTTTTGTTAATTTATGTCTCCCCATCTAAGAATCTAACTCCTTAAGTTTGAACAAATGATTTTATTCATTCCTGTAGTCTGAAAACTTAGCACAGCACCTGGCACAACACCCTCCTCAGGCTACTGCATGGTTGAGTAGAGAAAAATGCAAAGTTTTTGCAAACAAGATAAATGCATGTTCATAAAATGACCACAGAAGTTGTAAGTACAAGTCAGAGAAAACCACATGTAAGGTATCCAAGCAGAAATCATTTTATATATCTATACATGTTTTACAGAGTATAACATTCCACCAAGTGTGAGTATGTTTTAAATATTAAACTGAAAAAAATATATATCCTAAGAGTCAAAAAATGAAAAATCCAATCAATTGATTTTACTGGTGAGAAGTCGCAGGCTTTTGTGAGTAGATAAGTAATATATGTAACTTGAATCCAACACCTTGCTTCAGTTTTTCAGCCCAAGAAAAAGTGACTGGAAAATAAGACTAGATATGACAATTGAGACAGAGAGTTGAATCATCTTGGATATCTTTTTTCCAGGTCTCAGGACCTGCCAAAATCTCTACTCTAGCTGATCTCTGTTTACTGAAATGGTGCCTGGCCTTTTTTTAGTGTGTGTGCATCTTTTAACTACAGAACTCTTTACAATTAAGAATTTAAGAATGTAAAAGAATTAAAACTATAACATTAAATGGATTCTGTGTATAATTGGTATTTTGTGTACTTATAATGTTTAATTTTTGGTATCTTAGAATGACAACCTCAATTAAAATTTAAAATGCAAAACTGAATAATTGATTTAGACTTCTTTTTTAATTGAATTTATTAAAGTGAATTGGTTAATAAAATTATATAGGTTTCAGGTGTACGATTCTATAATTTAATCATTTATATATTGTACTGTGTGTTCACCACCCAAAGTCAAGCCTTTTTTCGTCACTATATACCCTGCTATATCCTCGTCTACCTCTCCCCGCCCCACTCTGGTAATCACT
>PVKU01013699.1:0-27275 GCA_004027475.1 Anoura caudifer
ATAAAATGGAGTAAAAGTAGCCTCTTCAACAAGTGGTGTTGGGAGAACTGGACAGCTACATGCAAAAAAATGAAACTTGAACACCAACTTACACCATACACAAAAATAAATTCAAGGTGGATAAAAGAGTTAAATATAAGACGTGACACCATTAAAGTCCTAGAGGAGAACATAGGCACGAAAATCTCAGACATTTCACGCAGCAGCATTTTTACTGATATGTCCCCTAAAGCAAGGGAAATAAAGGAAAGAATAAACTAATGGGATCTCATCAAAATAAAAAGCTTCTGTATGGCTAAAGAAAACAGTATTAAAATAAAAAGAGAACCAACTATATAGGAAAACATATTTGCCAATGATACCTGAGACAAGGGTTTAATCTCCAAAATATATAAAGAACTTACACGACTCCACTCTAAGAAGACAAGCAACCCAATTAAAGAATGGGCGAAGGACTTGAACAGGCACTTCTCCAAGGAGGACATACAGAAGATCCAGAGACACATGAAAAGATGCTCCCTATCGCTAGCTATCAGAGAGATGCAAATTAAAACCACAATGGGATACCACCTCACACCAGTCAGAATGGCCATCATAAATAAAACAACAAACAACAAGTGTTGGAGAGGTTGTGGAGAAAAGGGGACCCTAGTACACTGTTGGTGGGACTGCAGACTGGCACAGCCACTATGGAAAGCAGTATGGAATTTTCTAAGAAAACTAAAAATGGACCCACCTTTTGACCCAACAATTTCACTGCTAGGATTATATCCTAGAAACCCTGAAAAACCAATCCAAAAGAACCTATGCACCCCAATGTTCATGGCAGCACAATTTACAATACCCAAGTGCTGGAAGCAACCGAGGTGCCCATCAATAAATGAATGGATCAAGAATCTATGGTACATTTACACAATGGAATTCTATGCAGCAGAAAGAGAGAAGGAGCTCCTACCCTTCACGACAGCATGGATAGAACTGGAGAGCATTATGCTAAGCGAAATAAGCCAGGAGGTGAAAGACAAATACCATATGATCTCACCTTTAACAGGAACCTAATCAAAAAAAACAAACAAACAAGCATAATATAACCAAAGACACTGAAATTGAGAACAAGAGAGGAGAGGGATAGGAATTCCGGGGAAAAGGGAAAGGGATTAGAGCAACAAGAAAGATATATGGACAAAAGCTAGGGGGGGTGGAAATGGGAGGGAGCTGGGGAGGGCTGGGGCGGATGGACAGGATGGGAGTAGAAAACAGAAAACTGTATAAGAACGACAATTAAAATAAAATTTAATAATAATAAAAAAAGAAAATAAAAAAAGAAGAGGGCCATATTTTCATTTTTTTTTTTGCACATAGCTGTAGGGAATTACAGGGAAAAAGGAAGGGTTTACAGCAACATGTATAAAAGACACATGGAGAAAAACTAGGGGCATTGGAAATGGGAGGGAGGTGGGAAGGGCTGGGAGGTGGGATTGAATGGGAGTGAAAGACAGAAAACTCTACATGAACAACAATTAAAATGAAATTAAAAATAAAATGTATATTAAAAAAGGAAAAGGGCCATAAAAACAGACCAAGAAGGTCACTTTATAATACTCAAGAAAAGAATCCATTGAGAAGACATAAACATTGTAAAAGTATATGCACCCATCTTAGGAGCACCCAAATACATCAATAAAATCTTGGAGGACTTCCAGAAAGATATTGACAGCAACACAATTATATTAGGGCATTTCAACACCCTATTGTCAAAATGGATAGATCTTTCAGATAAAATATCAACAAAGATATTTTGGCATTGAATGGTATCCTAGATCAAATGAACTTAACTGACACATATAGAGCCTTTCATCCCAAAGAAGCAAAATATACATTTTTTTAAATGTACATGGAACATTGTCAAAGATAGACTTCATGATAAAACACAAAACAAAACTAAATAAATACAAGAAAATTGAAATCATATTAAGCATTTTCTCTAACCACAAGGGACTGACTCTAGAAATCAACCTCAAGGACAAAAATTGAAAAACACTCAAAGTCGTGGAGATTTAATAGCATGCTATTAAACAATGAATGGTCAAGGGTGAGATCAAGGAAGAAATAAAAAAAGTCTCTGGGAACAAAAGAAAATGAACTCACAGCAACTCAAAACTTAGTGGACACAGCCAAAGCAATCAATCCTGAGAGGGAAGTTCAGAGCAATATAGGCCTACCTTACAAAGATAGAAACATTTCAAATAAACAATCTCACCCTACATCTCCAACATAAAGACAAACAATAAAGACAGCCCAGAGCAAGTAGCAGGATGGAAATAACCTAGATCAGTGCAGAATTAAACAACATAGAGACTAAAGGAATAAATCTAAGCATCAATAAATCCAAGGGCTGGTTCCTGGAGAAGATAAACAGAATTGACAATCCTTAAACATGATCATCGGGAAAAAAGGAGAGAGAACTCAAATAAACACAATCAGAAATGAAAGAGGAGAGATTACAACTGATACCACAGAAATACAAAGAATTGTAAGAAATTAATACAAAGGACTATATGCCAAGAAATTTAGAAACTTAGGTGAAATGGACAAATTTCTAGAAAAATATAATCTCCCAAAGCTCAATGAAGAAGCAGAAAGACTGAACAGACCAGTAACAGCAGATGAAATTGAAGTAGTAATAAAAAAAAACCACAAAAACTCCCAACACAAAAAAGCCCTGGACCAGACAGTTCCACAGGAGAATTTAACAAAGCCCTTCAGGAAGAAATGACTCTTATCCCTCACAGACTATTCCAAAATTCCAAGAAGACAGAAGACTCCCAAACTCTTTTTATGAAGGAGCATCATCCTAATCCGAAAAGCAGATAAAGACACAACAAACAAAGAAAACTTCAGGCTAATACCACTGATGAATATAGATGCCTAAATCCTCAATGAATTATTGACAAACCACGTCCAGCAATATATTAGAATGATCATACACCATGATGAAGTGAGATTCACCCCAGGGGTGCAAAGCTGGTAGATATTTGCAAATCAATAAATGTAATACATCACACAAACAAAAGTAAAGACAAAAATATCACATGATCATATCAATAAGGCGGAAAAAGCATTTCATAAGGTAGAGCACCCATTTATGATTAAAAAAACACTCAGGAAAGTGGAAATAGAGAATGTATTCCTCAATATAGTAAAGGCCATATATGTGAGACCTAGAGCCAACATCATACCCAATGGATGAAAACTAAAATCGTTTCCCCTAAGATCAGGAAAAAGATAAGGTTGTCAACTTTCATCACTTTGATTCAACATAGTATTGGAAGCCCTAGCCACAGTAGATAGATAAGAAAAGGAAATAAAAGGCATAAAAATTGGAAAAGAGGAAACCAAACTGTCATTGTTTGCAGATGACATGATAGTGTACATAGATAATCCTATAGGCTCCATAAAAAAAGGCTCAACCTAATAAACGAATCTGGCAAAACAGTGGGATACACACTCAATATTCAGAACTCAAGACCATTATTGTATTCCAAGAATGAAATATCACAAACAGAAATTAGGAAAAAGATCCCATTTGGTATAGCAAGAAGAAAAATGAAATACCTGGGAACAAATTTATCCAAGGAGGTAAAAGACCCATGCTCAGAAAACTACAATACACTCAACAAAGAAGTTAAGGAAGACACAAGCAAATGGAAGTATACACCATGTTCATGGATCAAAAGAATTAATATCATTAAAATGTCCATACTATAGAGATTCAACGCAATAAGTATTAAAATACTAATGACATATTACAAAGATATAGAACAGACACTTTACAAATTTACATGGTAAAAATCTACCCCAAATAGCTGCAGCAATTTTGAGAAAGAAGAGCAAAGTAGGAGGGATCACAATACCTGATGTGAAAGAGAATTACAATGCCACTCTAATCAAAACAGCCTGGAAATGGCATAAGAAAGGACACATAGACCAATGGAATAGAATAGAGAGTCTAGAAATAAACCTAAGAATCTATGGTCAGTTAATATTCAACAAAGAGGGCAGCAGTATAAAACGGAGTAAGAATAACACCTTTAACAAATAGTGTAGGGACAGCTGGACAGCTGCATGAAAAAAATGAAACTTTTATTATTTTATTTTATTTTATTTTATTTTATTTTATTTTATTTTATTTTATTTTATTTTATTTTATTTTATTTTATTTTACTTTATTTTATTATTTTATTTTATTTTTTATTTTATTTTATTGTTGTTCTTGTACACTTTTCTATCTACTCCCATCCCAGCCCACTGCCCCAGCCCTCCCCAGCTCTCTCCCATTTCCACCACCACTAGCTTTTGTCCATGTGTCTTTCATACTAGCTGCTCTAAATCCTTCTCCTTTTCCCCTGAAATTCCCTCCCCTCTCCTCTCTGGTGACTGTCAGCCTGTTCTCAATTTCAGTGTCTTTGGTTATATTATGCTTGTTTGTTTGTTCTGTTGATTAGGTTCCTGTTAAAGGTGAGATCATATGGTATTTGTCTTTCACCTCCTGGCTTATTTCGCTTAGCATAATGCTCTCCAGTTCTATCCATGCTGTCATGAAGGGTAGGAGCTCCTTCTTTCTTTCTGGTGCATAGAATTCCATTGTGTAAATGTACCATAGTTTCCTGATCCATTCATTTACTGATGGGCACCTAGATTGCTTCCAACACTTGGGTATTGTAAATTGTGCTGCCATGAACATTGGGGTGCATAGGTTCTTTTGGATTGGTTTTTCAGGGTTTCTGGGATATAATCCTAGCAGTGGAATTGCTGGGTTAAAAGGTAGGTCCATTTTTAGTGTTCTTAGAAAATTCCATACTGCTTTCCATAGTGGCTGTACCAGTCTGCAATCCCACCAACAGTGCACTAGGGTCCCCTTTTCTCCAAAACCTCTCCAATACTTGTTGTTTGTTGCTTTGTTTATGATGGCCATTCTGCCTGGTGTGAAGTGGTATCTCATTGTGGTTTTAATTCACATCTCTCTGATAGCTAGGGATATCGAGCATCTTTTCATGTGTTTCTGGATCCTCTATATGTCCTCCTTGGAGAAGTGCCTGTTCAAGTCTTTTGTCCATTTTTTAATTGGGTTGCTTGTCTTCTTAGAGTGCAGTCATGTAAATTCTTAATGTATTTTGGAGATTAAACCTTTGTCTGAGGTACCATTGGCAAATATGTTTTCCTATATAGTTGGTTCTCTTTTTATTTTAGTACTGTTTTCTTTAGTCATGCAGAAGCTTTTTATTTTGATGAGATCCCATTAGTTTATTCTTTCCTTTATGTCCCTTGCTTTAGGGGACATATTAGTAAAAATGCTGCTGCGTGAAATGTCTGACATTTTCCTGCTTATGTTCTCCTCTAGGACTTTAATGGTGTCACGTCTTATATTTAAATCTTTTATCCACCTTGAATTTATTTTAGTGTATGGTGTAAGTTGGTGTTCAAGTTTCATTTTTTTGCACATAGTTGTCCCATTCTCCCAACACCACTTGTTGAAGAGGCTATTTTTACTCCATTTTATGTTGGTGCCCCCTTTGTCAAATATTAATTGACCATGGAGACTTGGGTTTATTTCTGGACTTTCTGTTCTGTTCCACTTGTCCATGTTCCTGCTTTTGTGCCAGTACCAGGCTTTTTGATTACAGTGGCCTTGAAATACAGATTGGTATCAAGTATTGTGATCCCTCCTACTTTGCTCTTCTTTCTCAAAATTGCTGCAGCTATTCAGCATTGTTTATGGTTCCATATAAATTTTTGAAATGTTTGTTCTATGTCTGTGAAATATGCCATTGATACTTTAATTGGTATTGCATTGAATCTGTAAATTGCTTTGGGTAGTATGGACATTTTGATGATGTTAATTCTTCCAATTCATGAACATGGTATCTGTTTCCATTTGTTTGTGTCTTCCTTGATTTCTTTCTTCAGTGTTGTGTAGTATTCTGCATACAGGTCTTTTACCTCCTTGGTTAGGCTTATTCCTAGGTATTTTATTTTTCTTTTTGCTATATTGAATGGGTTTTTTTCTTTGACTTCTGCTTCTGCTCTTTCATTGTTGGTATACAGAAATGCCTTCGATTTCTGGATATTGATTCTGTATCCTGCTGTTTGGCCAAATTCATTTATTAGGTTGCACAGCTTTTTGGCCCAGTCCATAGGATTTTCTATGTACACTATCATGTCACCTGCAAATAATGATAGTTTTGTTTCTTCCTTTCCAATTTGGATGCCTTTTATTTTCTTTTCTTGTCTAATCGCTGTGGCCAATACTTCCAATACTATATTGAATAGAAGTGGTGAAAATGGACATCCTTGTCTTGTTCCTCATCTTGGTGGAAAAGATTTTAGTTTTTGCCCATTGAGTATGATGTTGGCTGTAGGTCTCTCATATATGGCCTTTAGTATATTGAGGAATGCTCCCTCAATTCCCACTTTGCTAAATGTTTTTATCATAAATGGGCACTGTACCTTATCAAATTCTTTTTCTGCTTCTATTGATATGATCATGTGATTTTTGTCTTTGCTTTTGTTTATGTTATGTATTACATTTACTGATTTGCGAATGTTGAAACATCCTTGTATCCCTGGGATGAATCCCACTTGGTCATGGTGTATTATCTTTTTCATGTATTGTTGGATGCGATTTGCCAATATTTTGTTGAGGATTGTAGCATCTATGATCATCAGCGATATGGGCCTGAAGATTTCTTTCTTTATTATGTCTTTACCTGGTTTGGGGATTAGAATGATGCTGGCTTCATAAAAAGAGTTTGGGAGTCTTCCATCATTTTGGATTTTTTCGAAAAGTTTGTGAAGGATAGGGGTGAGCTCTTCCTTAAATGCTTTGTAAAATTCTCCTGTGAAACAACCCAGTCCTGGGCTTTTGTGTGTCAGGAGTTTTTTGATTACTTATTCAATTTCATCTGCTGTTATTGGTCTGTTCAGGTTTTCTGCTTCTTCTTCATTGAGTTTTGGGAGATTATATTTTTCTAGAAACTTGTCCATTTCACCTAGGTTTTCAAATTTCTTGGCATACAGTTCTTCATAGTAATTTCTTACAATCCTTTATATTTCTGTGGTGTCAGTTGTAATCTCTTCTCTTTCATTTCTCATTGTGTTTATTTGGGTCCTTTCTCTTTTTTTCTTGATGAGCCTGCTTAAAGACTTGTCAATTTTGTTTATCTTTTCAAAGAACCAGCTCCTGGATTCATTGATCCTTAGAATTGTGCTTTTGGTCTCTATGTCATTTAATTCTGCTCTGATCTTGGCTATTTCCTTCCTTCTACTTGCTCTGGGCTGGCTTTGCTGTTGTTCCTCAAGTTCTTGTAGGTGTTTCTTTGCTTGAGTTGTTTCTATCTTTTTTAGGTTGGCCTGTATCACTATGAACTTCCCTCTGAGGACTGCCTTTGCTGTGTCCCATAAATTTTGGGGTGTTGTGAGTTCATTTTCATTTGTTTCCAGAAACTTTTTGATTTTCTCCCTAATTTCATTCTTGACCCACTCATTGTATAATAGCATGCTATTCAATCTCCATGATTTTGAGTGTTTTGGGGTTTTCCCATTGGGGTTGGATTCTAGTTTCAGTCCCTTGTGGTCAGAGAAAATGCTTGGAATGATTTCAATTTTCTTGAATTTGTTGAGGCTAGTTCTGTGTCCTATCATGTGGTCTATCTTTGAGAATGTTCCATGTACATTTGAAAAGAATATGTATCTAGTTTCATTGGGATGAATTTCTCTATATATATCAGTTAAGTCCATTTCATCTAGAGTGTTGTTCAATGCCACAATATCTTTGTTGATATTTTGTTTGGGAGATCTGTCCATTTTTTGACAGTGGGGCATTAAAATCCCCTACTATAATTGTGTTGCTGTTAGTATCTTTCTTGAAGTCATCAAAGATTTTCCTGATGTACTTAGGGGCTCCTATGTTGGGTGCATATATATTTACAATGTTTATGTCTTCCTGGTGGATTCTTCCCTTGAGTATTATGAAGTGACCTTCTCGGTCTCTCTTTATGGCTCTTCTTTTGAAGTCGATTTTGTCTGATATGAGTATTGCTACCCTGGCTTTTTTTCCTGACCATTTGCTTAGAAAATTTGCTTCCAGTCCTTCACTTTGAGTCTGTGTAAGTCTTTTGTCCTGAGTTGGGTATCTTGTAGGCAGCATATGTGTGGGTCATGCTTTCTTATCCATTCAGCCACTCTATGCCTTTTCATTGGAGCATTTAATCCATTTACATTTCCAGTTATTATTGATAGGTACTTATTCATTGCCATTTTTGTACCTGTGTTCCTCTTTCTCTCTCTCCCTCTCTCCTCTCTCTCTTCCTCTCTCTCTCTTTTGCTTCCTTTCCTTAAAGCAGTACCTTTAGTATCTCTTACAGAACTGGTTTGGTAGAGTTGTATTCTTTTAGACTTCTTTTGTCTGGGAAGCTCTTTATTTGGCCTTCTATCTTGATTGAAAGCCTTGCTGGGTAAAGTAGTCTTGGTTGCAGGCCTTTGGTTCTCATTACTTGGAATATCTCTTGCCATTCTCTTCTGGCTTGGAGTGTTTCCATTGAGAAGTCAGCTGCTAACCTTATCAGGGCTCCCTTGTATGTTACTTCCTGTTTGTCCCTTGCAGCCTTTAAGATTCTCTCTTTGTCTTGGAATTTTGCCATTTTAATTTTGATGTGTCTTGAAGTGGGCTTCTTTGGGTTCCTCTTGATTGGGACTCTCTGAGATTCCTGCATTTGCGTGACTTTTTCTCTCATCAAATTAGGGAAGTTTTCCATCATTACTTTTTCAAATAGGTTTTCTATCCCTTGCTTTTCTTCTTCTCCCTCTGGTATCCCTATTATATGGATATTGTTACATTTCATATTGTCTTGTATTTCTCTTAATCCCTCTTTATTCTTTCTGAGTCTCTTTTCCTTTTCTTGTTCTTTCTGGATATTTTCTACTTGGTCTTCCATCTCACTGATCCGATCTTCTCCTTCATCAATTCTGCTTTTCATTCTTTCCACTGTGTTCTTCAGTTCAGAAATTGTATTTTTCATTTCCTCTTGGCCCTTGTGGATAATTTCTATTTCCTTTTTCATGTTGATATAGTTTGCAGTGAGTTCATGGTAGCTTCCCTGTAGTTTCTGGTAGCTCGTTGAGAGCTCTTGCAGCTTCCTGACAACCATTTCTTTGAACTAAAAAATCTGATAGTTGTGTTGCCTCCATTTCATTTAGCATTCTTTCTGGGGCTTCCTCCTTTTCTTTCATTTGGGGATTGTTTCTTTGTCTTTCCATTGTTTGTGAGGCTCTTCTTGTTAGACTCAGTTTCTTAAATTGATCTGTTCTGGCTTCCTGGGTTTATGGTGTCAACTTCTGTGGTAGAATACTTGCAAAATTCAGTGGTGCTGTCTCCTTCAGGTATCCTGGTGTTCACAGTTTCCACTGTCTCAGCTGTTGAATGCTCCTCTTTGGGACCAACTCTGGTCTTTCCACAGTTGTAGGGTTTTTTGTTTTGTTTTCTTTTTGTCTCACTCATAGGCATTTAAAAAGAGAAAAGAGGGAGAAAACAAAGAATGGAAGAAAAAAATTAAAAGAGAATAAGGAAAAGCAGAAAGAGAAAGAAAAGAAAAAAGAGAAAGGAAGAAGAGATAAGATTGGAAAGAAAGGAAGAAGGAATAAAACAAGAAGGAAATAAGGAGAAGCAAAAGGAGTTGATGGTAAAAAAGATAAAAAATGAAAAATTAATTAAAAAAACACCAACTCATGCTGTTATCAATCTTTCCAAGCCAGTTTTTCTGGCCTTGCTGACTGCAGTGGCCAAGGGTGTCTGTACCATTTCTCTCCTGTTCAGCAGTCAGTTATCTTTGGGCTACTGTCCTCAGAGCTAGCCTGAGGCCTCTCTGCCCTGGGCCTCAGGCGTATATTCTGAGGCATTGTGCGCCTACCGCTGTCATGCGCAAGCTCTAATGATCTCCCAGCCTTCCATGCATGGGTGCCGACTGTTGCGCAAGCATGAATTGACCCCCATGCAGGTCGCAGTCAGGTACCTAAGATCTTCCAGCAGTCTGCATAGGTCCCTGATGGTGCGCGGGCACCAAGCAACTGCAGCGCAGGTGACTGGTGCTATGTGGGTGTTGAGAGACTGCAGCACAGGTCCCCCAGTGGCTTGCACCAATGGATTCCTGTGCAGCTGTTCCCAATGGCGCGTGGTGCAGACAATCATGCAAGCTCCAATGCGCAGTCTTCCCAGGGCTATGAGATCATAACTCCTCTATGTTAGATTTCAAGTAACCAGGTTTATCCTGGTGCTCCTGAAACCTCGTTTGGCTGAGCAGAGAGTTGTTGATCCAGCTCCCTCCCTCCCTAGAGTCTTATGGCCAGCGCTGGCCCAGGATCTCAGCCCCTACCCTGGTCTTTGCACTGCTGGAGTACTCTCCTTACCGTCTGGTTTTTCAATGTCCGCTGCAATTTTTGATCTCTTGTTTTCAAATATGCTGTGTTTCTGATATCTGTTTGCTCTGCTCCACTGTAAATCAGCCAGGTTTTTCCCCTGTGTGTAGGGGGAAGAGGAATGTGCTTCCTCCTACTGCACCGCCATCTTCATTCTCTCCAAAAAAAAAAATGAAACTTGATCACCAACTTAAACAATACACAAAAACAAATTCAAAGTAGATAAAAGATTTAAACATGAGTTTGGACACCATAAAGGACCTAGAGCATAACATAGCCAGGGAAATCTGAGATATTTCACAGAGCAGTATTTTCACTGATATGTCCTCTAGACTGAGGGTAACAAAGGAAGGAAAAAACTGTGGGATCTCATGAAAATAAAAACTTCTGTATGGCTAAAGAGAACAGCATGAAAATGAAAAGAGAACCAACCATATAGGAAAACATATTTTTCCCATAATACCATGGAGGAGGGTTTGAACTCCAAAATATATAGAGAAGTCAATGATTACATTCCAGGAAGACAAACAACTCAATTAAAAAAATGGGCAAAAGACTTGAACAGACACTTCTTCAAGGAGGACATACTGTGGGGTCAGAGACATCTGAAAAAACACTTAACATCACTAACCATCAGAGGGATGCAAATTAAAACCACAAATACACACCACTTCACATTGTTTAGAATGGCCATCATAAACAAAGCAAGAAACAAGTGTTGGAGTGGATGTGGAGAAAATGGAACTCTAGGGCACTGTTGGTAGTAATGCAGACTGGTGCTGCCCCTGTGAAAATGGTGTAGAATTTCCTCAGAAAATTAAAAATGAAACTACCTTTTGACCTGGCAATTCCACTGCTGGGATTATACCTTCAGAACACTGAAACACCCATTCAAGAGAACCTATTCACCCCAAAGTTTGTAGCAGCACAATTCACAAAGCCAAGTGCTGGAACAAACTACGTGCCCATCAGTAAATGAATGAATCAAAAAACAGTAGTACATTTGCATGACAGAATACTACACAGCAGAAAAAAAAAGGAGCTCCTACCCTTTGCAAAAGTGTGGAGTAGAACTGGATGGAATAATGCAAAGTGAAATAAGCCAGACAGAAAGACAATCACCGTATGATCTCACCTATAGGTGGAACCTAATCAGTAAAACCAACAAACAAGCCAAACATAACCAGAGAGATTGAAATTAAGAACAATGAGACAGTAACCAGAGGGAGGGTGTGATGGGATAATGGGAGACAAAAGGAGGAAAGTTCTTCAGGAGCATATATAAAGGACACACGGACAAAACCAAAAGGGGGTAGGATCCAGGATTGGATGTGAACATCATTGGCCTGAGGGGTATGGTGGAGGGAAAATGGAGACAACTGTACTTGAACAACAATAAAAAAAAGAAAAGAGAGAAAAAAAGGAAATTCTGTGTAGAATATCATGTCATCTACAAATGCTGAGAGTTTACTTTCTTTTTTATTTAGATGCATTTTATTTATTTTTCTTTTTTGATGGCTATGTCTAAATATTCCATTATTATTTTTAATAATAGTAATGAGAGTAGACACTCTTGACATGTTTTTGATCCTTAAAAATACTTTCATTATTTTGCAGTGGAATATTATGTGAGATGAGAGGCTGTCATATATAGAATTTATCAAGCTGAGATATGTCCTTCTATTAGTATTCTTTGAAATATTATTATCAAGTAATGCATACTTAGTTCCTCAAAAGCTTTTCCTGTATCTCTCAAATAATCATATGATTCTTATTTTTGGTTTTCAATGTTATGGACTACATTGATTGTTTCCTGGATGTTGAGTCATTCTAGCTTTGGTGGTAAAATTCACTTGATTGGGGTGCATAATCCTATAAAAGTATTATTAAATCTGGTTTCCTACTGCTATTTTGAGAATTTTGGCCTGGAATTTTTTTTAATAATATAGGCCTATAAATCTCCCTGGTAACTCTTTGTTCACAGGGTGGTGTTCAATCCACTGAGCCATAACAGCTAGGGCTCTATTAACCATATTTTCTGACTACAATGGTAAGAAACTGGAAATCAAATATAGGTAAAAAAAAAACAAAGCAAATAATACAGTTGGAATTTATTCAAAGTACTACCAGACACTCAATAAATCAATAATTAAAACCAACATCCCTGGCTGGTAAGGCTCAGTAGATTTAGCGCCAGCCTGTGAATCAAAATTTTGCTGGTTTGATTCCCAATCAGAGCACATTCCTGGGTGGCAGGCCAGGTCCCCAATTGGGGGCACGTGGGATGCAATCACTGATTGATGTTTCTCTCCTTCTCTTTTTCATCACTTCCCCCAGTCTAAAAAAATAAATGAATAAAGTCTTTTTAAAAATTAAAAGAAACAGAAAACCCACAACTGCACTGAGACAAACAAAAATGCAAATATGGTTTCAGAAAATCAACATTTATGAAAAGCTCTAATAAGAGGACACTAAAATGATACAGTTCTAATTAAAGAGCAGAAAATTTTCAATAAAATCATTGAAGTTTCTAAGTACATTAGAAATAGAAGTAACAAACCAAAAAGTAAGTTGAATTAAAAAACACACACACACAAAGATCAGTGCCACAATAAGAAAAAAGAGAAAGAATGTAAAGACTAATGAAACTAATAGATCCTTCTTTTAAATGCTAAACTGAAAAGCCTCTAATAAAACCCATCATGTAGTAAAGAGACAAAACAAAAATAAATACAACCAAAAAAAGAGAAACAACCAACAGTACAAAAACAGAATTTTTAAAGAATACCATCAACAATTGTGTACAACAAATTTGACCATGTAATAAAATTAAAATATTTTAAATCATCCCTTTAAAGGCTAAATTATGACAAATCACATTATCTGAACAAACCAATTACTAGCAATGCATTTGAACCAGTAATTAAAACACCCAAAAAGAAAAGCTCGTGCCCAGGTAGATTTACAGGTCAATTCTAACAAATATTTTTAATATGAAGTACACATACTTCTCAACTAATCCATAAATTGATGAAGTTCACTTACAAGTTTATTTTATGATACCAGCATTACTCTGATAGCCAAACTAAGACAAAACACTGCAAAAAAATAGACAGAGAGAGGGAGCTTTACAGGCCTATATTCTTGATAAATGTACACACTGAAATTTCAACAAAATTATAACAAACCAAATGGAATGATATATTAAAACAATTATATGTCCTGATCAAGTGTGAATTATACTAGGGATGTAAGAATGGCTCAATATCTAGGAAACAACTGACATCATTCATCACATCAAAAAAATCATATGAATATTCAAGACATACAGAAAAAGAAATAGAATGCTATATGCATTACTGATAAAAATATTTCAAGAACACTTATAGAAGGAAAAATCTCAGCTTGACAAAGAGTATATATGTCAAACTCAAAACTAAGTGTATATTCAATTGTGAAATAAAGAGTTTTCTTTAAAATGAAAACCATAGCGAATGTTCAATTTCATTACAATCATTTGAAATAGATTAGAATAATGACACTATCAATCAGAGGGGAAAATAAACTAACTACATCTAAATGAAAAAGAATAAAAACTGTCACCATTTGCAGGTCATATGATACTCTATATAGAATCTCTTAAAGAATTCAAGAAAGTTGAATTAATAAAGTAATTCAGTAAAAAACAAAATGCAAACTGTACAGAAACCTGTCACATTCATATACAATCATAAATACAGGAAGAAGAGGTAAAGAAAGTAATCCCATTGACATTTGCATGAAAAATAAATAAATGCCTCTGAGTTGACATCAACAAAGAGGTTTAAGATCTGTGCTCTCAAGACTAGAGGACATTGAGGAAATTGAAAATAACACCAAAATATGGAAAGACAAACCATTCCTATATATTGGAAAGATTAAATTGTTATAATTATGATATCACCCAAAGTAATTTATTTGGTTCAACTGAAATCTTATCAAAGTACTATGCACATTCTTCTCAGAGGTGAAAATTTTAAAAAGTGTATGGAAAAACAAATACCTTAAAGAAGCAAATACATTTAGAGAAGAAACAGAAAAGTTATAGATATCACTCCCCATGTTTTCACAAAGTACTGTAAAGGTACAATAATCAAAACAGGAAAGGTATGGGCACAAAACAGACACTTAATACAGGGGATCACTAGAGAGTGCCCAGGACTGAACCCTCTTACATGAACAACTAATGTATGACAGAGAAGGTAAAGATATAAACTGCTGAGTTAACAGACTTTTCAGCAGCTCATCCTGGCTAAACAAAATATACATAACCAGCAAAAACTGGATACTCTCTCATATCATATTGAAAAATAAGCTTAAACTGATACCAGCCTTGTCAACCTCTTCTACATTTTTCAACTAATGCCATCCCTGCTTCTCTCTTACCCACATCTGCTTACCTTCCAATACAAGTTAGCACACCATCGTTCACTGCTTCACAGATAATTCTAGATTCGCCCACCATATTTTGCCTCCCAGCTGACTCCATTCCTACCTATATTCCGTACTTTTCAACTGAAGTCAAGCCTGCTTAAGTCTCCTTGTGTTTTAACTTGTGCCAGCTGTAGGGTAAGATGAGGTGGACTGGTTTCCTCACCCAGATATCTGGACAACTAAGGGAAGCAGTTTCCCATAAACTTGAGAACAGTCCTGAAAAGTATTGTTCTCATAGCCTTGAGACTGGGTGTGTTAAACAGTTCCCATAGCCTTGAGTGGGCTTACATGCATAGAATAAAGCTCTGCTGCATAATTTTGTTGGCACCTTGCCAGCTTTTTTATAAGCTAGTATTTCACAATGTAAGGGTTCCCTCAGGGTTCCAAGTTGTGTGATGAGAGATATGCATTGAGAGTTCAAACTGGGTGTCACCCTGGGTTACCACACAAAGTGGACAGGTGACATGCAGTGGGACAGACAGTTGGCAGCATGTTGCTTTGCCCACCCTTGAATAATGGTATGTTAGACAACCCAAAAGCTCCATGAATATGCTTCCATCTGCCAGAATCTCATAACCTGTCTGGCCTGGAATGGTCACAACATACCAGATGTATCATATATAGTTGAATGAGTCAACTTCATTCAAAATAGTACCAGTTACCTCAGTGGGTATTATATACATTCACTGCCCTGACAGATCTTTTATCTGGCCACTAATTTCAAAGATCAAGACTGGATGGAAACCATCTCAAATTCCTTCAGATTTGCATTCTAACTCTTTTTCTAACTCACAGGGCTCACAAGCCAGTGAGGAAGAAGGCAGAAAGTTTTTCATGGGTGAGTGAAAATTTATTTCAGTGATAATTCACAGCAGATCCAGCAAGCTCACTGTAAGACCCAGTAATAGATAAGTACTTGCCATGGTTAAGTCAATTGATCCTACCAAAAATAATACAAGGTTTGTTTTCTGATACCCACTTTTTATAGAAGCAAACAGAGCCTCAGAGAGATAAGGGATATTCCTAGAACACAACCTGGTGTGTTGGGAAGAGCCATGTGGTACCAAGGACATGGCCAATACTCACACAGTAAAAATGAGGGCTAGGATGTGTTGTACTGTACAAAATACCAGAGGAATAAAGGGGTGGGTCATAATTTTTAAAATGTTTTGACAGAGGTAGACTTCTACCATGGACATTATGAAAATATTCTGTGTTATGAATTCTACAGGATCCTCAAGGTGACAATGTGATGTCACCTTCATATTTAGTTAAACAGAAAAGGACACAATGTGAACATAACCAAAAACCACTAAAAGAATGACAATGTGGAGCTGCTTCAGGAACTTAGAGTTCTTCAGGGATACATGTATCAAGACACAGTGCCCTGACTGAAACAATTTCTGACCTTTAAATGTGCTATCATGAGATAGTTGATCAAGAGGAATTATATGATCATTCTTTTCAAGGCATTTTTTTTAGCTTAAGAACAAGAGACCTCCCTCATTTCTAAGTCTGAATAGTCTGTATAAAGTGCATTTTCCCAGTGACTGCATAAAGAAAAACCCAAATGCAGGAATGGGAATACAGAGACTTAAATAAGGTATGAGTTCTCAAGTTCCTTCATGCCAGTACTGAGAGTCACCAAAAGTCTGGTAACAGCACATTACCTCTGAGCTACTGAGCCTTGGACTCCCCTGACATGAAAGGACAACTTCTGGAGGATTTTATGCCTCTGCCATTCAACAACAGTGTACAGGAAACACACATGAAAAGAATCTACTGGATTCTTTTAAAAAGATGGTGTTTTTTTTTTATTTAATCAAGTTTTGAAGCCTTTATTGTAGAAATTTGAGACTTAGAAAAGAGACAAATACTTGGAGGTTTAAGGAAGAAATACAGCCCTTTACAGGGACAGCATCTGATCACATGACTTGTAAAATAAAAAATCCCCATCGCTGATAAGTGGCTGACATCTGACACAAAATAGCGTTAAAAGATAGTGCACTTCAATGACAACTGTGATAGCACTGGACAACTTGACACCATGAGAACTGAGTCTGAAACAATTATAAATTGCAAGTGAGGCTTGATTCAAAACAACTGCCATCAGAGAGTGTTGGTGGCAATATAACTGGGATAGAATGTTTGGTTAGAATTTGGCTACAGCTATAAAACACATGAATATATTGCACACACATATCTTTCTACCTGAAGCCTCATTTCTGTGTAAGTCTCTTTAGCCAAGCTGTGACATGCATTAAGAGCTCAAATGTGTTTTCCAAACTCACCATTGGAAGTGTAAAGGCCCATTACCTCACAATGTGCATGTATTTGGATTGATAGTATTTAGGGGAGTAATGGTAAGTGAATTAATTTGGGGGATCCTAATCAAATAAAAGTAGAGCTTTTACCTATTCACCAGGATGAGAGAAGCATAGAGGAAACACCTTGGAAGAAGAAGTTTAAATACACTCACTTGCAAGACAGAGAAAGGGTCCTCAGGAGAAAACAATCCAGCCCACAACCTGATCTCAAAATTCGAGCTTGCAGAAGTGTAAGTTAAAAAGTATGTTGCTTACACTCACCAACATAGCACTACATTCTGACAGCACAAGCAAACTAATATTTCTTACTGGGAGACAATTTAGATATTTTTGGCAGAACTGCAAACATGGCAACTGAATGTAATCAAGTCATGCTCTAGTGGCATTGTTAGAATGTAACCCTGTGAAAAATGTTCTCTCTTGTGGGAATTCATGAAAAGAAGTGAGGTTGCAACTTCTGACCTTGGGAGTCTAGGTTTGTTATGAGACAACTTGCATAAAATCTGCTGTATAAGGAACCTGTCTATGTGAGATGGAAAATGTAGCCCAGCTCTATAGAAAAGCCCAATAGGTGTGTGGCACCACACAGGATTCCAAACCCACAGATCAGTTATCCCATGGAAAATCAGGCCTGCATTATACCTAGGCTGTTTTGTGACTTGCTAAAACTCCCTCACCCTGAGTTGAGCCTGCAATACTTACTGCATATCTTTAATGTAACTTCCTGAAGTCTGTGCTAATTCTCCCAAGGAGTGAACTGTAAGCAGACCAATTACTCTTATCATTCCATTGAAGTTGCAACATATTTTCCTTGTTAATCTGTAGGAAGTAATCAGTAACATGCTTTCCATTGCTCTCTGTAAAAAGTAATTACCTAAAGCAAACCTAAGGATAATGAATGGAAACCTTCTTTGATAGATGCTATTGGAAAGTCAATAAAAACTTGTCAAGGCAAGTGTTGGTGTGCTCTCCCCTTGTGTGAGTAGCTCTGCCACCCCTTTTCTTCCACAGGAATCTGTAGTCCATGTGAATTTATGTCATCTCATCCACAATGCCACAGACACTGCTTGTCGGTGTCAGCATCACTGCTGCAATAACTTAATCACATCTACCATTTTGTGTACAAAGGATGCAATTAAGTGTGATAATAGATACATGTCTTAGAAGGACAGAAAGGACAATGGAGCTGACTGCTACACAAACACCTTAGGAAGAGAGTTCCACAAAACCTGTGGCCAAATGCAAGATGCTTATGGCATGCTATGAAATTGAACAACATTCCATTTTCTCTAATATTCCCACAAATATGTGAGGACTGACTTTCTACACTTTCATTTAGCAGCTGGTGGAAAAGAGAATGGAGGCTCATATTCCATTGGGAGTGGGACAGCGTGGCAGCTTGTGTGAGACTCTGGGGGTGTCCCAATGACTACCTAGACTGGAGTATGGGACATGGGCTGGCCCTTATCATCTTAAGGTTTGGGCTGTACAGTCTTTCTGTGCCCACAATCACTTTTGACAGTTTTGGACTGTTGTTGTCATGGTGTACCTGTCCCCTGTCTGAGATTACAAAATGTTGGTACCTGTCTAAATGCTCCACCATGAGTTTCTGTGTGGAGCTTTGTAAAGATGTTGTGTGGTATTCAATCACGTAACTTCAGGGGGCTGCCTTGGCATTGGCACAGGATGGACCAGCATCAGAATTTGTTAAAATTTATTCTGATCAGGTACAGAGGAAAAACTACATAAACGCCCAACCTTAAAACAAGTCAAAGGACACACCAGTAGCTCAGGATTATAAAAATGTAGATTAATATGTTCTTCAGCCACCCTCTTCTCCTGATATTTTCCTCACAACTCAACATAGAAAATTGGCAATGGCTGCAATGCTGCCCATGTGGAGTGACAGTAATGGCCAAAATTTCCTGAGAGTACCCACAGGTGTATGAACAAGGTTGTTAGAGGGTAAGCCAGGTTCACTCTTTATAGTGAGGGAAACAGTTTCATTACGGCCTTTCCTAAAAGACACATCATAGAAACTATTGAGAAAACTGGTAAACATTTTGTTCTCTCAACTGTCTTCAATAATTAAACTTGATAATGACCTGTCTCTAGAATGTGGGTGTCTAATTACCAGATTCCTTGTGTTTTGTACTCTCAATGAACAAGTGAGCTCACTTTTTTAAAGTTTCATTACCTGGGTGTTTTCTAATTAGATTTAGCTGAAAGGTTCTCAGGGCTCTTGGCTTCTTATCCAGGACACTTCCATTAGTATACAAATAAATCAGGCACAGTTTTTTTCAGATTCCTAGAAGTTGACAAGGATCCCAGGCTTCAGAAGGAAGAGCTGAGTGCAAACATTTGTATTCTGATCAGTTTAGAGCTATTGTGTTTCTTTGGAGTCTACAATGACCCAACTAGCTCACTGGGATGAGGACTGAAGTAACTTTCTAGAGACATTGTCACAAGTGTATCACATACAACCAAAAACACTGTGGGCTGGTGTTAAATGTGTTCGGTGGAATACCTCAGACATGGCAAAATTTCCAAAAACAAAAAAGTTAAATCTAGCTGGAAACACTAATTAAATCAGATCTGAGATTCATTAATATGATTTTGGAAAAGTCATACTACTTTAGACAACAGTTTTTTGGTACTCACCTTTATGGGGTTAACATTAAGAAAACATCTAAATGTAATTACTTCTGGACTTCTGGCCAAGATGAAGGAGTAGGTGGACACACTGTGCCTCTTTGCACAACCAAAATTAAGGACAATGAAGATTTAGAAACAAGAAAACAGCCAGAACTAAGAGAAAATTGAACTGTACAGAAGTCCGACAACCATTCATCCAGACTGGTAAGAGGGGCAGAGTTGCAGCAGGAAAAAGTGGAGGTTGAAGGACCCCAGGTGCACAGGTGGAGGCTAGTGGAGCGCAGGTGTGGGATGGCAACAGGTAGACCCAGTGAGGCTGAGCAAGGCAGCTGGCTGAACAGGTGGTCCCACATTTGTGTGCAGATTATCCAGGCAAAAATGGTGAGCAAGACAGACCACACAACCCAGGGCCCCAGCGCCAGGAAATAAAACCTAAAAACACAAATTGAAAACACCTGTGGGGGTTGAGGTGTTGGGAGAGACTCCCAGACTCACAGAAGAGTATGTTGGTGAGACCCACAGGGTCCTAGAAAGTACACAAGCCCACCAACATGGAAATCAGCACCAGAAGGGCCCAATTTGGTTGTGGGAAATGTCGGAAGGGACTGAAATATGAGAGAGAGCAGAGCAAGTGCTGTTGTTCCCTCTTGGACCACCCCCCCCCACATACAGCATCACAATCCAGAGACTGAGCTGCCCTACCCTGGTGAACACCTAAGGCTCAGCTCCTCATATGTAACAGGTGTGACCAGACCAAAAAAAAATGGTTCAAAGGGGAGAACATATCAAAGCCCCGGAGCCAATTCATCTAAGTGACCAAGGGATAGCCAACCTATGATGCACAGTTCAAAGCACTGGTGATCAGGATGCTCACAGAATTGGTTGATTTTGGTGGCAAATTAGATGAACAAATGAAGGCTACACTAAGTGAAATAAAGGAAAAAGCACAGGGAACCAATAGTGATGGGATGGAGACTGGGACTCAAATGAATGGAGTGGACCAGAAGGAAGAAACAAACAAACAAACAGAAAAGAATGAAGAAACAAAAATTGAAAAACAATGAGGAGAGGCTTAGGAACCTCCAGGACATCTTTAAACGTCCCAACATCCGAATTATATGGATACCAGAAGGGTAAAGGAGGAGCAACAAGTGGAAAACTTGTTTGAACAAATAATAAAGGAGATTGACCCCAATCTGGCAAAGGAAATAGACTTCCAGAATGTCCAGGAAGCTCAGAGAGTCCCAAAGAAGTTGGACCCAAGGAGGAACACACCAAGGCACATCATCATTACATTAGCCAAGATTAAAATGAAGGAGAGAATTCTAGAAGCAGCAAGGGATAAGGGGACAGTCACCTACAAAGGAGTTCCCATCAGACTGTCAGCTGATTTCTCAAAAGAGATCTTACAGGCAAGAAGGGGCTGGAAAGAAGTATTTGAAATCTTGAAAGGCAAGGACCTACATCCATGATTGCTCTATGCAGCAAAGCTGTCAGTTAGAATGGAAGGGCAGATAAAGTGCTTCCCAGATAAGGTAGAGTTAAAGGAGTTCATCATCACCAAGCCCTTATAATATGAAATGTTAAAGGGACTTATCTAAGAAAAAGAAGATAAAAAACATGTACAGTAAAAAGACAGCAAACTCACAGATATTAACAACCATAGCTAAAACAAAAGCAAACTAAGCAAAGGGCTAGAACAGGAGCAGAAACACAGAAATGGAGACCACATGGAGGGTTAGCAACATTGGAGTGGGAGGAGGAGAGAGAGGGAAAAGGTACAGAGAGTAAGTAGCATAGACAGTGGATAGAAAATAGATGGGGAGGGCAATAGTGTGGGAAATGTAGAAGCTAAAGAACTTGAGACACATGGACATGAACTAAAGCGGGGAATGTGGGTGGGAGGGGGTGTGCAGGGTGCAGGCTAATGAAAGGGAGAAATGGGACAACTGTAATAGCATAATCAATAAAATATATTAAAAATATATGTAATTACTTCTGCCATATAGATTTCCATGGACTCCTGTCATACTTCGAATCAGACCTTGTGCTCATATTGGCTTACATGTTGAGCAGCCTCCACATTGGTTACCCATGGATGTTGTCTGTCGATATGAACATGACTGTGTCAACACTGAGTGGTTTTGAACTAACTTTTCCCAGTAAAGCCAATGTGATGTGAAGTGACAGATGTGTTCCAAGTAAAAATAATATCATCCTGATCAGGTGGCTCTGTTGGTTGCAGCCTCATCCCATTCACCAATCCATATGTTGCTGGTATAGTCCCCAGTCAGGGGTTCAATCCCTGATAAGGGAGAGTACACAAAATCAAGTGATTAATGTTTCTCTCTCACACAGTTATTTTCTCTTCCTCCATCTCTGAAAAATAAATAAAATATGTTTGTGTGAAGACTTTTTTACAAATTATTTATCAAAATATCACTTTTCACTTATTTACTTTGAATATTTTACTTATATTGCTCTAATATTGTTTTAACCTCTCTCTTTCTTTTCCTACCTATCTCTCTCTCTTTATCTCTCTCCTTTTTATATATACTTAGAGGCTTGGTGTGCTATAGTCATGTATTCAGTTTGAACAAATGTTATCAAATGTCCTATCATCCAGAATCCATCACCCAAAACACAAGTGGTTTGGTCTAAACTGTCAATGGTTAACTCACGACAAGAGCACTAACACTGATGGATGTGGGGTACTTACTGTGTGTTAGTTTTCAGGTTCTTTATATGTGGTGTGTGGTTGGAAGAACTGAAGGCTGTTGATGGGGTCTCTCTGTTGGATCAGATATGCTATTCTTTATGACTTATATGGTAAAAAAAAAGTCTGAGGTGTTACAGTTTGTCATGTTACTTCCAGTCAATATCATGTGAGGGAGATATGAGATTCAGAAGAATAGACATTTTCACAGCATGGACTGGGGGCCAGTAACCTGAGAGACAGTGGGTGTCACAGTTTTAAAGCTTCAAAATCATCTAAGAAGGTGTGACCTAAGCAAGGTTACTCTTCAGCCACAGTGAGAGTCAGCAAACACAGGTGTTCTTACACACTCCTGTTCTCAGGTTCTGAGTTGTTGAAGGAAAAGGTGATGAGTGAAAGATAATTATAGGGAGAGAGTGAGCACTGAAAACGAGGAGGAAAACTACCATAAATGCAAAAACAAGGAGATTTAACCATGTCTGACATTAGTTGGAAAGTAGGGAATATAGACACAAATGGAGTCAGACACAAGGCAAAGAGAGATGGGTGGTCTAGAATTTTCTGTGATGTGGGGATCAGTTAGGTGCTGACTTAAATGTGAAGGCATGGAGAGGTAGGTGAAAGGGAATCAGGGCTGGTGTCAGTTGAAAATGTGAAAGAGATGGGCAGAGCTGATATCAGTTTAAGTTTATTTTGGTGTATTGTAGCAGTTAACTCCCATTTCTGGCTTCTGTACATAGCAGCTAACTCCTGCTTTGGCTTCTGAACACCCAGCTTCTGATAAGGACTCCTCAAGGACACCTCAACCCTAGAGTTATTTTTGCATCAGCTTCTGTACCTCCTACTTCTGCCACGTAGGATAGAGCGTCCAGAGAGCAATAAAAGTCCTGCTCAGCCAAGGTTCGGGGCCCAGAATTTGGAGACTGCCTCCTCTGGGTCTGTGCATGTACTAAAGCCTCACTCCATTACCCCAAATCACGCCAGAGTCATTATTTTCCAAATTATTTTCCATAACATTTTGGTTCCCTGACCGGGAAGGGACTTATGCGAGCAGGCTGTTTGCCTCTGGTGAAGGCGGCCGGGACTGACAGGGCGAGCCAGTAGCCAGAGGGAAGCACATGCCCCGGTAATTTTGGATGCTGGAAAGCTGTGGCTCACCTCCGCCTGGGGTTCCAAGCTGCCCTTCAACCCAGGCAGGTGGGGAAAGTGGACTGAGGCTTGTCTGGAAGGCACGAAATTGGTAAGTGCCCCGGGGACCAGACCCAAGCCCAGAAAAGGGGGCTGATCACCCTCTCAGGCCCCAATGGCCTCAGACATCCAGACCAGGTTTTCCCTCTCTTGGGAGGGAACTCAGGCCCTAGTGGCATCAGATATCCGGACCAGATTTCCCTTTCTCGGGGAGGGAAAAGTAATAAACTCTGCGAAATTGTGTGTGTGAAAGAAAGTGAATGTGTTTGTGGCTCCACAGGTGTCAGCCTACGGAGCATGAGTGGGCCCTAACCTGCGGTTCCTCTGTCATACGGCATAACAGCTGGGAAGCTAACCCGGACTCTACGCGGGCAGCCTTAGTTAAGACAGACCTAAGTTCCTCGTGAGAGGAGAGGCCAGGCGGGCGAGTGAGAGAGCCCTGAAACCCTTTGTTTGTCTGCGCTGTAAGGGGAGGAAAGGTGGGGAGTGTATGGGCAGAAGGAAATCTACCAGGACTTGCCACTGGCCGCACTCCAGTAATCATAGATTTGAAACCGGGGGCACAGCCTCGCTGTCTCAGGCAGTACCACATACCCAAGGGAGCCAGGATAGGGATATTGGTCCCCTGCCAGTCACAGTGGAACACACCGCTCCCCCCTGTTAGAGCCAGATGGGCCTGGATATCGCCTCATGCAGGATCTCCGAGCAGTCAATGAAATCACTCTGACCCTGCACCCGACCATACCCAACCCCTATACGTTGCTGAGCCAGCTACCCCACCCCCAACTGCTTCGCATTTCATGTGTCTAGACTTGAAGGACATTAGGAACTGAAAGAAGGGCTGTAATGAGTCAGCAAACCTGACCCATGAGCAGAAAACAGCTTCAGGAATTTTTAGGGACAGCTGGATTCAGCCGAATATGGATTCCAGGGTACGCAGAAATAGCTAAACCACTGTACCAGGCCCTAAGGGGGGGCCCAGACTGCCCCATTCAACTGGGGACCAGAGCAGCAGAGTGCTTTTGAAAGACTAAAATAACTCCTGGTCAGAGCTCCAGCCCTTGGCCTGCCCAACCCTGACAAGCCATTCTCCCTGTTTGCCCATGAATGAGATAAGGTAGCCCTAGGGGTCCTGACTCAGGAGGTCGGACCTTGGCACAAGCCTGTAGCCTATCTGTCCAAGTAGCTAGACAATGTTGCAGCAGGATTGCCTTCCCTTGCTTGAGGGTGATAGTAGCCATAGTAATCCTCCTTCAGGAGGCAGATAAGCTAACCTTGGAAAAGAAGACTGTTCACATGCTGTAACCAGCCTCCTAGCTGGACAAGGACACAGATGGCTCTGGTTCTGAAGGTCTTTAACAGTGATAAGGTGTTTGCAAGGTCTAAGCTTTAGGAAAACTTCAAGATTGCAAATTTAGGGACTTTTAGTAGAAGGTACCAGTGGTGCTAGAGATTTTTTTTGCTGCTGCATACTAAGTTTAAGTATAGTCCTTCCCAGTGTGGGAAAGAAACTAGGATTAAAAGTGAATAATGGTTAAATCTGAATATGTAGGAATATGTATAAAGGATGTGAAAGTTTTAAACCTAGAAGAAAAGAAACCTCAACTGCACTTTTTCTGGCATTATGAGAATGTGGTTTCAGTAGGGAATTGTTTCTGAGCAGAATCCTGTATCTGTAAGACCTAATTTAAGGTCGCCTGTAACCAGTTGGGGAGAATGCCCTTCTCACTTGGGACCCAAGAAGAGTCATTTGGGGCTGATGTGTTTCAGTCTGAGCTGAAAGAGCATGTCTCTGCGAGGCACCAATGGATGCATTGGTGCAAGAGAATGCCTCTACCTGTGTATTGTTTCAGATTTTGCTCTGTATCTGCTCTGAAAAGGAAATTGAGGATTCCAGGGAAGGTTGAAACTTCATAATCTGTAAGAAAGTGAACAAGGAAAAGAAAGATTAGAAAGTTTGTGAACGTTGCAGAAGGTTTGTGAATGTTGCAGAAGGTCTGTGGGAAACTGTAAAGATAAATGGAAAAGTGAAAGTTTTGGGAAGGAATTATGTGGTGTTAGTTAGTAATGGAATGTATAAGGCATCCAGATGCAATTTTGGTGTTATTAGAAGGAAAAGGATTTCCTTCAGACTTTGTATTTTTCTCCCTACCTGATCCCTTCAGAATTTGGCATTCTGATGGAGTGATTGATGACATAAGGTTTCTTTGCATAAAACCAATAAGACTAGTCATTAATAGTGGTTTTGTTAACCAAGACTTTGACTGGAATGTCACGCCTGAAGGAGGCATGTATGTGTTCTGGTTGTCACCAGAAAGCCCTGAGGAACTGGGATTGACTTGCGTAGCTAGCGAAAGCCCACAAGAAAAAGCCTGGTACTTTGGTTGGTTGTGCGGTTCGTGCCAGTCTTTCCAGGGAAGAAATGAAGGTTGCTTTCCTGAAAGATGGCTAAAAAGGAACCTGTAGGCACAATGGAAGGCTCAAAGATTTGAGTGCAATGATTGGTACAGGCGAAGCCAGATGGCAGATGCGTGGCTCTGCTTCTGTGCCCTGAGGGGCAGACTGAGAAGTCAATCTAAGGGCTCCCTGTGTGAGTTCCAGCAAAGCAGACTTAAAGATCATAGGTGATCCAGGCTGCTCTTGGTGTGTTTATGCAAACAAACAGTCAAAATTAAAAGCAGAACCCAAAGTAGTCCCTATAATAACAATGAGGGTGATTTTAAGGAGAAAAATTGTGATTTAAGGAAAATCACAAAGCTCAGTATCAGAAATCAGAATGGCACAGCTAACTGTCTTGGAAGTTTGCTTTCATTTGAAAGTTGAAACTGGGTCTGTAATGTCACCAAGGATGTACAATTACAGGCAGGAAGGACCTTGCAACTGAGTGTCTTCCGAAAAGACCATCTCACAGCCACAGAGACTGTTTTGGGGATTGTTGTATGAATTAACCTGTGTGTTCTTCTGTTTTCATAGGGCATATGCCTATGACCTCATTACCTGGGTGATTGGTTGCAATATAGGCCTCACTTGAGAACCCCGTTTTCATCGTCGCCCCATGAGGCTCAATGGTTTGGCTGAACTAAGTGGTTGGGTTGGTGAAGGGTTGGGGCAGTCTGTGGGCTTCACTTTAGAACTAATTTGCCCTTTTCTGTCTTGATGGCTTGGACAGAAAGGGCCCAGATATCTGAAAGGAGGGAAATCCCAATATAGTCCCCTCAGCCCCAGTGAAATATACTGGGCCACCAGAGTTTTGGATAGGTGTAACATGCCTTGTATACCTTCCTCCAGATAAGCCATTTCTTTACCTAAGACCCTGCCTTGGTCATTTAGTGGTTATGATTTAATTGTGCTTCCAACTATCTTTTCAAATCTATCTCCTCCAGAATATGACCTGACCAGAATGCCAACTGTCCAGTAATGCCAGCCTTTGGACACCAAGCCTGTGA
>PVKU01013700.1:5802-27383 GCA_004027475.1 Anoura caudifer
TTTTAGGTCTGGTTGTTAATACCTGTGAGTTTGCTGTCTTTTTACTGTTCATATTTTTTATCTTCTTTTTCTTAGATAAGTCCCTTTAACATTTCATATAATAAGGGCTTGGTGATGATGAACTCCTTGAACTTGACCTTATCTGAGAAGCACTTTATCTTCCCTTCCATTCTAAATGACAGCTTTGCTGGATAGAGCAGTCTTGGATGTAGGTCTTTGATTTTCATGACTTGGAATACCTCTTTCCAGCCCCTTCTTGCCTGTAAGGTCTCTTTTGAGAAATCCGCTGACAGTCTGATGGGAACTCCTTTGTAGGTGACTGTCTCCTTATCCCTTGATGCTTCTAGAATTCTCTCCTTCATTTTAATCTTGGGCAATGGAATTCTGATGTGCCTTGGTGTGTTCCTCCTCGGGTCCAACTTCTTTGGGACTCTCTGAGCTTCCTGGACTTCCTGGAAGACTATTTCCTTTGCCAGATTGGGGAAGTTCTCCTTTATTATTTGTTCAAATAAATTTTCCACTTGTTGCTCTTCCTCTTCCCCTTCTGGTACCCCTATAATTCGGATGTTGGGACGTTTAAAGATGTCCTGGAGGTTCCTAAGCCTCTCCTCATTTTTTTGAATTCTTGTTTCCTCCTTGTTTTTTGTTTGGTTGTTTCTTTCTTCCTTCTGGTCCACTCCATTGATTTGAGTCCCAGTTTTCCTCCCATCTCTGTTGGTTCCCATGCATTTTTCTTCATTTCACTTATTGTAGCCTTCATTTTTTCATCTAATTTGTGAGCAAAATCAACCAATTCTGTGAGCATCCTGATCACCAGGGTTTTGAATTGTGCATCTGATAGGTTGGCAATCTCTTCGTCACTTAGATAAATTGGCTCTGGGGCTTTAATTTTTCTCCGGTTTGAGCCATTTTCATTTCTGGGTTTTTTTTTTTTTTTTTTTTTTTTTTTTTTTTTTTTTTTTTTTTTTTTTTTTTTTTTTTTTTTTTTTTTTTTTTTTTTTTTTTTTTTTTTTTTTTTTTTTTTTTCAGAAATTGAAAAACTGATCCTAAAAGTCATAGAAAATGCCCGAATCTGAAACTGACAAAATGATGTTGGGACAGAATAATCTGGAGGACTTCCACCGTCTGAATTCCCTGCTCATGATAAGCCAACAGTGATCACGCCACGCAGTGCGGCTGCGGAGACAGGGCAGAGGTCGTTAGAACAGAACAGGGAGCGCAGAAATGGACCCACCGAGATGCGGAGTTGGTTTTCACCGAATATCAAAGGCAATTGTGTAGAAAAAGGAAACCTTTTCAATAAACAGTGCTGGAACAATTCACCAAAAAATGAACTTGGGCCCATACCTTGCACCATATGGAAATATTAACTCGGAGCGGATCGCAGAGCCAAGGGTGAGATGTAGAACTATCAACATGCCAGGAGAAAGCACGGAAGGGGTCTCTGTGAGTTCATTAGGCAGAGGTCTCTGAGCTGTGGCACAGGAAGAAAACCGAGAAAGTGGACGTTTGCAAAATCTCGCGCTTCTGCATTTTAAAGATTCGTTTAGAGAAGAAAAGACAAGTCAGAGGTCAGGAAAAACCTGTGCAAACCACAAGCTAACAAAGGGTTTGTATATAAATAACTTTCCAAGCTCGATAATAAGAAAACAAACACCCCGAATAAAATGTAGGAAAGGCTTGAACAGACTCTCCACCTACAAAGACATGAAAGACAAATGATCACATTAACAGAAAGTCAAAAATCATCAGTTATTAAAGAAATTGAAATTAAAACTACAAGGAGATAAACTACAAACAGAATTACTAAAGTTAAAAAAGACTGATGATAGCAATGCTTAAGAAAAAGTGAAGCAACTGGAACTGTTTGGCATTTCCTTAAAAACTTACACACGCACCTTCCAACGGACCCAGCCCCCCACCCCCCACCCCCGACCCCGGGTTCCCCCGAGGGCAGCGCACGCCAGGGCGCCGATGACTGCTGCAGGCATGTTCCGAGCGGATCCTGTGCAGTGACAGAACCTGATGAAAGCCCGAATGCCCACCGATGCGTGAATGGACACATCCACGCAATGAGCCACGCCCCCGCTAAAAGCAGCAATGGACTAAAGATACACATGTGGGAACACGCAAGAATCCCGGTGCTTTAATGCTGAGTGAAAGAATGCAGATGTGAGGGCGTCCACCGCGTGGCTACTGACACCAAACAGCAGGAAACACGGTCTGTCCACAGGGCAGGGCGCGGCCTGCCGGGGCCTGTACGATGCAGGAGCGGACGGTGGGGCAGGGCGCCGGCCAAGGGCTAACCAGAAACGTCTGCGGGCGGCGAGCCTGCCCCACCCCTTGCCTGCAACGGTGTTTTCACAGTCCACGTGAGAACTTCCCACACAGACGTGCAGCTCACGCTGTCAACCCGACCTCAGCAAAGCTGTTAAAAGACCTGGACTCCGTCACGAGAAGAACCAAGAACACAAGCCACAAAAGAAAAAAATAAAGTTGACATTAACAAAAGGGAAAATATTTGTGCTTCAAAGGACCCCACCAAGGTGACCCACAGAACGGGAGAAAAGGTTTGCAAGTCATGTACATGGCAAGGGATTTGTATCTAGAATATGTAAAAATTCTCACAACACAATAATAAAAAGACAAGTACATTTTAAAAATGGGCAAAGGGTCTAATAGACAATCAGCCAAGGAAGACACACAAATGGCCCCCAGGCACGCAGAGGATGTGGAAGGGCTGGGCCCTCCGTGCACACAAGGGGGGGACATGCAGGGGCAGGCGCCCTGGGACGCAGTCGGGCGGCGCGTCAGCTGGTGGAACACAGGTCCATTCCCGGGGAATATTCTGCTCCTAGGCACAGGTCAAGAACAACAAACACAGGCCCGCAGGAAAACCTGTCTACGAATATTCACAGCCGAATTGTTCACACTGCTCAGACATGCACCTGCTAAGCATCGGGCACAGCGCGGCGCGTCCGTATGACGGAATATTCGGCAACAGAGGGAAGTGCCGATGGGTGCACGCCGCCTGCCGTGCGGGGGCCCTTGGAGACAACAGGCTGGGCCCTGCCTGTCAGAGTGCAGTGCGCTGCAGGGCTCACTGATGGGGAGCGCCCGGGGCCAGCAGCACGGCAGGGGTGGAGAGCAGGGGTGGCCGCCTAGGGCTGCCGACGGCCAGGGCGAGTGGGCTGCTCCTCGGGGCGACGAGGTGCCCTAAGATGGACTGTGGCGGTGGGCGCGCAACCCTGCGGACACACAAAAAGCCCGCGAGTCTTACGTGGTGAGGGAGGGAGTTGTATGGTGTGTGAACCGTAGCTCAATAAAGCTGCTAATACACAGAAGTAACTGCAGGTAATTTTCACCCATAAAAACCCTGTGGGAAATGTCCAAGTGATGCGGGGTTTAAAACGGGCACGTCTGACGTGTCTTCTCCGAGCAGGCCAACCCTGATACACCCAGGGCCTCGCCCCCTGAGGCCGGTTTTAACCGCTCGTCAAAGGCCCTGTGAAATTGGGGCTGCGCCTCAGCACCCACCAGGGACAGAGTTTGGGGTGGCCTGGGCTATCTACGAGCCGCACGCGTCTGTCTTAGTCCCCTCAAGGGCGGGGGCGGGTGGCTCGTTGAACCTGAAGCATGACTTTCGCCCTGGCCGCTCCTGGAGCTGCATGTCTACCTCAGTCCCCCCTCGTCCAGGCTGTCCTCCGCGCCCCTCCTCCTGACTGCCAACGTCCCTGTCAGCCGAGCTCAGGCCGGGGCGGGGGGGGGGGCTGCGACTGGGCACACGCCCGTCTCTCTGCGTAAACCTGGGGAAAGGCAGCCCTCTGCACAGGAGAAAAATGCATTAGGAAGAAAAACAAGTCCGTTAGGAATTCTCTAAAAATAAAGCAAATTAATTTCAATTGCTGCTCTGAAACCTATGCCGCCAGCTACCGGTAAATGCAGAATCCTCAGCTAAGTTAACGTAACAAAACAAAACTCACACTTTGAAAGACTGAAGTTCATTGAAGTCCTTCTGCAGCACGGACCACCGACAACGAGGGGTGTCCACATGGGGTGCTGGGCTGAGGTTCAGAGTAAGGCTCCCCGGGGCCCCCCGACCCGGTCGCAGCACCGACGACATTTGGGGGACAGGCCACGCTCGCCTCGCTGAACGCCCGGGTTCCTGTCCCAGAAGCGCTTAGATCTGTCACGTTTCAATTTACCTGTGTTTATGGGTGTCCCTACATTGGCCAATTTCGTGGCCACTCCATTTTCTTTCTAGGTATTACAGAATCTGTGTTTTTTATTACGTAAGACGAAACACAAAGGCCATTTCATGTGAGTAAACTGGATGGAGCAGGTGAGGAAGAGGCGGCAGCTGAACCGTCTGCCGGTGGAACGTCCTCAGGGGCCAGGCGACACTAGGAAGGCCCGAGACCACCGCCGGAACGATGGAAAGATGCGTCTTACAGCGACGGAGAGAAGCCTGTCAGTCAGCACGAGAGAGGAATAATCTCCGAAGGCTCGTGAACGCTGGTGAAACACGCCACCTCCCCACACGGGGTCTCTCCTGCGCTGTGCACCCCCTGCCCCCAGGCAGTTCTGTAGAAGGGCTTCTCACGGGCCTCAGCCGGTGCGGAGGGAATGCCCCTCCCACCCCGCGGCTCCTCGGGAGCCGGGCTCACCTGTGCGCATTTGTAGGTGAACGTCAGACACATTCACTCGCAGCTGGGGCGTCGGAGAAACCGACCCAGGAGCAGAGGTTTGCTCTGGCACGTGCCGTTTGTGTTTACGCCGCGCACTAACGCCGACTTCTGTAAAATACTCTTTACCTCACGGAAGGCAAGAGGGTAGGTACTGGAACGCCCGCGAGGCACAGGGCTCGTTACCACGTTCAGGTTTTAATTTCACGTTCTTGGGAAAAGTTTGACAACATGCTGAGTTAGGATAATTACATCCTTTGGAAAAGGGCATTATCCCGTCAGTAAAAATGCACTAAAATGAGATGAAACCAGGAATGTGCACAGAATCACCTATTAAACCCTTTTTTAAGCAGAGGGCAAAACACTTAATTAACTAAAACTCCGAAGGAAAAAGCGGCTGTACCGCAGCGAGTTAGGGCTCCTGTACCCCGAAATCGTCTTCCTCGGCGGGTCCTCCTGGGCCTCGCGTGACCCCAATTTAGGGTTTATGCTCATTGGCCGCCGTCCCTTCCCACCCTCTTCCCGGAGGGTGGGATGAAACTCCCAGTTCTTGAAATAACACGAAAACGGCCAAGTCACGGCGCAGCTGTGAGTGTGAGATTCACAGCGAACGTCACTAATGAGCCATGTGCCCCGTGCCAGGCACTCGCGGCCCCCACTCTGCCGTTGAGGACACAGAGAGGAGACAGCAGAGGGCCAGACCACCCCACCGGAAACCCCCGGGAGTCTGCGCGAACACCCAGCTACTGACGTGAGGCCAAAGGGCGGAGTGCGGGCGCCCGGGACCCCACCCTCGGCCTGTGGACGGTGACTTCTGCCGCCGGGCCCGGGCAGAGGGACGGCTGCTTCGGGGCACTGCTTGGTTTCCGACCCCCGCTTACGCGGTAGGGAGGGCACGAGTTTCTAAGACCTGTGAACAGCACCATTTCAAAAGCTCGGCGAACGTGGATTTCATGCCTCAGGATTCTGTTATTTTAAGTTTCCCTCTGCGTTCATAAATCATTTGCTAGATTTCCCGCATGCACCTGAGCACGAATCGGGCTGCTCTTCTGCTCTGTTTGGCTGATGTGGGTCGTCCGCCTCCTGAAAGGGCTCAGAATGAGTGACCCTGCACTTCGCTGCAGTGAGAACCCCAGGCCTCTTGCTACACGTCTTCGTGTTACGGAAGACACCGCTTCTGAAACGCCGACCATGGGCCCAAACAAAAGCGCTGGCAAGTAAACACGCAAAAATGAGGGTCCATAAACTTCGGTCCGTCCTGCGCAGGCGCAAGCGCTCACGTCAGCGGGAAGGGGGCCTCCCGCACCTGCCGCGGGAGGCCCACACACGCGGGACGCCCGGCCGCGGTGAGAGGGCCATCGAGCGTCCTCGGCTGCTCGCCAGTGGGAGCCGCCCACGAAGCTGCGCCCTCACATGTCGCTTCTTTTTCGTTTCGCGGTGCGCGTAGGGGAGATTACACAAATGTGCGTGTATTTCTATCACGCATACGATCGAATGGGTTTTTAAGAGCAATTGTGCCATTTTTAGACTGACTTTAAAGCCTGCACTGAGATTCCTCCAAATTCCACAACACAGACGCTGACCATCTCTGGAAGAAGTGCTTACGGATGATTTCAATTTCTTGTTTTACTTGTGCTTTCTGAATTTCTGTGATTTGTGTTTGTTAGGCAGGTACATATTCTATTAAGTCGCAGAATGCCGTGTCTGCATTCTAGTAAGTCATGCCAGCTTCTGTCACACGTTAAAAAACAAACTTCTGACCAGAGCCGTAGCGTGCAGCCACGAACACATCAGTGACACCAGGCAACAGCGTTACCACTCAGCAGGACGACGCACGTCCGGCCCGCGTGGTGGGCCTGGAGAAAGGGAACAGGGAACAGCCGTGTGACGCGCGGCCTCGCTGTCCTGGTTTCCGAATGTGGGGCTGTGTGCCTGAGACATGCGAGAGAAGGCATGAGCTCGGAGTAAGAGGCTGAAACGAGGTGAGCGAGGGCAAGGCCCACATACAACGCCCGTAACCTCGCCTGCCAATGATGATCCTTAGGAAGTCGGCAGAGAAGGATCTCATTTGTGGTGACAGCGGAGCCCCGTTACCAAGGAGCAATCTAACGAGAGACGCACGGACGTGTTATGAAGATGATGCGAAACATTCCTAAAGAGTATTTTAAAAATAGGAATAAACGTTATCAACTGGAAGATTCAACATCACAAATAAGCCAGCTCTGAGTGAATTAACCTTTAAATACAGTAATGTAATCAGATCAGTCCGAGGCCCAACAGAGCTTTTTTGTCAAATAAGAAAAGTTAACTTTACAATTTATGTGGGTGAACAAAGGGACAGAACAGCCAAGACAATTCCGAAGAACGCAGTGACACGGGGAGACTTCCTCTAGCGCCTGCCAAGACGCTCATCAGACCCATGAGAATCGCCACTGGGTGGAGCCGGTCTGGAGGCCGAGGGCGCAGGGACGGGGCTGTGGCCAGAGGAGGCACCGGAGGTGAGTGGTGGGAACACCAGCCTACCCCCGACACGGCTCGGCTGTCACCCAGGAGGCAGGTGCTGGTTAGACAGATTCGTGTGGTGCCACACAGAACACGGGTGGGGTGGGGTGTACAATGACGTGAAAAGAAGGAATTTAAACCTTTTATGGGAAAACACAGAAAAATGTCTTTATACCCATGGGCTGTATCAGTGTTACTGAAATAGGGCCAGCAAAGCTTAGACTGCGTACACAGCAGCCTGCACTTACTGTACGTGTGCCTTTCTCATGTTAGAACAGACACAGCTATGCTGGCTCTCTGTAACTTGTGTCACATGTGAAGAGTCTGCTGGGTGCCGGGAGCTGTCATTTAGACTGTGGTGGCTTGCACAGAGGACACGGAAACATGCTGATTACACATTCAGTTTAGCTGCACGCACCAAAGGGACACAATTCTGTCAAACTAGGTTGCTGACTGTACTAGAAATATAGTTCACTTATTTTTATTTCCCAATTATAAATATTAAATATAGAGCTGGACTTACAATAAGCATAGTATCTGAAAGCTTAAAAAGGAAACTAGACATGGTAAGGTTAACACGCAATCTTAAATGGTAATAACAAGTCAAACTGGCTCTGTGCCCATGACTTTGAACTCTCAGGCTGTGAAGAACGACGACTCGGTGTGACCCTGCCATCCAGTGTGGCTGCCCAGTTCAGACGGGCTGCAGTGCGAAACCTGGGGGCTCTGAAGAATTAGTATGAACACCCGAGACACTCACGACAGTGACACGCTGGCTTGGAGACCAGGTCACCCGCCCTTCCAATGCGGTAAGGAGAGGTGTGTGTGACAGGCAGGCCCTTTTATTTCAGCACTTCGGTTCGGGTGGGAACTTGGGCTTCCTGTTCAAGCTCCGAGCTGCCAGCAATCAGGGAGAGTATCTGAGGATGATACATAACCTTACAGTGTATCACCAACTTGTAAATCACAAAAAGGAAGAAGTTTGCTTGAACTTTATACCAAATACTTATTCAAATGCCTTCCTCCACCTGTTTCCTGATGTTCCTACTCTCTCTTTTGGTTCCATACAAATTTTAGGATTATTTGTTCCATTCTGTGAAAAATGCCTCTGGTGTCTGGAGATGGATTACGCTGCACCTGCGGAGTGCTCTGGCACATTTTAACAGTGCCGATTCGGCCTCCCCATGGCAGTGGTATACCCTTCCGTATTTATCTGTGCTCTTCAACTCCTTTCACCAAGGCCTTACAGTTTTCAAGGTGCAGGTCTCTCGCCTCTTGCCTCCTTGGTTAACTTTATTCCTAGATATTAAATTAAATGGGACTGTTTCCTTAATTTCTTTCTGGTAGTTCATTGTCAGTGTACAGAAAAACAATCGATTTTTATATATTGATTTTGTATTCTGAAGCTTTACTGAATTAATTTATTACTTCTAATAGTCTTTTGGTGGAATTTATAGGGTTTTCTGTACATAGTGTCATATTATCTGCAAATAGTGGCAATTGTACTTGTCCCTGTCCTATCGGATGACCTTTATTTCTGTTTCCTGGGGTCACTGTGGCTCGGACCGACACCACACGTTGATGGGTGGTGACAGTGGCCTCCCCGTCTTGTTCGTCTTAGAGGAAAAGCTGCCAGCCATTCGCCAGGGTGTGATGTCAGCTGTGGGTGTGTCGTGCGTGGACTTCGCTACGCTATGTCAAGGTAGGTTCTTCCTACACCCCTCTGTCAAGAGGTTTTATCACAAGTGGATGTTGAATTTTTTCAAATGGTTTTTCGGCATCGATTGAGATAATCGTATGATTTTTACCCTTCATTCCATTTACGGGACATCACACTGTCTGATTTGTGGGTGTTAAACCATCCTTGCATCCCTGGAATAAATTCCACTTGATCACGGTGTATGGTTTTTTAACGTGCTGCGTGCTGCTGAACTTTTTTTGCTGATGTCTTCTTGAGGATTTTTATGTCCATGTTCACAGGAGACACCGGCCTGTAATCTCCTTCCTCTGGTTTTGGCGTCAGGGTGACGCAGGCCTGGCAGAGCGAGTTAGACAGCTTCTCCTCCCCTCCGACTTCTGGCCTAGGTGGGCGAGGACAGCTGTTGATTCTTCTGCGGATGTCTGCTGGAGCTCACCCGGGAAGGGGTCGGGTTCTGGACTTCGGTTGGGGGAAGTTTTTTGATTACTGATTCAGTTTTGTTTCTAGTAACAGGTCTGTTCAGGCTCATTGTTACCTCACTTTGCCCTCCACCCCCTCGACAGAGGTCCACTCACGCCTCTCACCGCACAGACGAGGAGTCGAGGCCACCTGCGCACGGTCACATGGGTGGCAAGTGGCTGGGCTGAGAGGAAGGCCCAGGCCCAGCTTTCGGCCACCCCGGTCTTCAGTCTCAAAGTGAAACGGTCCAAAGCACAGCACAGCACAGCACAGCACAGCACGGCACGGCACAGCACAGCACAGCACGGCACGGCACAGCACAGCACAGCAAAGCAAAACCCAGTAAGGGGTCATTTAGTGACCAAAAGTTTGACCTTTTAAAGATCAATTTTACTGAATAACAAATAGGTGTTTTACTCTACAGTAGATACTCACTTTTGCTCTGTAGATAATAAACCGGACAAGAACAGGTTTCTAAGCAGCTGGGAGACGGTCAGGGACCACGTACGGACTCGGGATCTGAGCCTGCCGTGTTTCTCACGTGTGGGTGCACCTCGTGTGGGTGCCGCTCTGTTCACCCACCGCCGTGGCGCCGCGTCCCCACCGCGCCCCGCCCGCCGTGACCCCTACCTTCCGGACACGTTCCTCAGGATGGCCAGGGCGTCCGGGTAGCCGTCCATGTTGTAGTCGCCAATGTGAAGGGTGATGGGGACGGGCACTCCCACCGGGCGCGGCTCCCGCTCCAGCGGCACGAAGCCCCAGAGCGTGCCCTTGTTGCTGAAGTCCTGCAGGACCGGAACCCACTGCGAACAGGAGCAAAGGGGGGCTTTGAGGTTGTTTTAGAAAAAGGTTCAGCACCTGCAAAACAATCTGTTCACGTCCTCAGGATAAACATCATCTTTCCGAAGTTCCTCACCCTACGATGTGGCAGGGGACTGCCATTTACTTTGAGGAATGGGCGGCTGATCCTCTGGAAGGAGAAGACCCGCCCCCCCCCCCCCCCCCCCCCCCCCCCGTCCAATTTATCACCAGGTCTCTCTCTGAACTGGCAGGTAGGGCCTTACAGGGCGTTTCACAGAATCTCAGAACCTCAGGGTCGACGTGACGTTCACGACGATGCAGCGGTATCGCCCACTTGGAAATCTGTGTTTACTGGAAATTCAGCCTCAAATCACTCTCCTTTAAAATGAGAGCAAACTGTAGTTTCTGCTGGGGCTGTCCTTTCAGGGGACCAGTCGAGGAGCAGTGGGAAGGCGGCCCGGTTCGGTGTGCAGCACCTGGCCCTCCTGCTGTGCCCGTCACACCTGGCGGCGACCCCAGCCCTCACCCAGGAAGGCACCAGCCAACGCCAGCCCCACCGAACCCCGCCCGCCCAGAAGGGTGAGCCCTGTCACCAAAAGGGCCAGAAGCTACAATCTCAGGAAACTCTTTACTTCTGTATTCGTTATAATGAGGAGAACAGAGAGAACAGGTTGACTTCCAAATAAGCATTTGGAAACACCCCTTTCTCTTCTGAATGCCTAAACCTTCCCTTTTAATGACCTAATGGGCACCAAAAATCTGAAGCATGGGCAAGATGCTGCTAAAATCACCGTGGTGCCCACGACTGGCTGAGAGCGGGGACACGGGCAGGCCACCTGGAGGCGCCCACACAGGGCAGGCGCCGCCGGCTGGAAGAGCAGCAGGCCGAGCACACCCCTGGCGGCCCTTCCTGGTCGGCAGGTGAACCTCATTGCAAACGGCTTCTTGCAAAGGGCACAGCAGCACGCAGGGCGCCCCGAACGCCTTCCGGGTATGGTTTACCACAGGAATCGAGAAAACTCAGTGACAAAGGCAAATTTACAGAAAACAAGCTGTTGTGAAAAACTTGTCTGCCTCTTTTGTCAGCTTTTCCATCTTTTGCAAAGCAAAAAAATATTAATGTCATCAAAATGTTTTAACGTTTCACTCGACTGAAAAAAAAAAAAGTTTTGCTTTGGAAGATGGGAAAACACCACAAAATGCCAGGCTATCAGCAACTTCTGAAGAGGGTGCGTTTATTAACAAGGATGAAGTGTTCCCGTGCAGGTAAGGGCGTCAGGTTAGGGTCTGCAAAGAAAGAAGTTTCTCTGCTAACGTGACGTCCTCCCCGGTCACCAGGGGCCGTGACGTCTGCCTGCCCGAGAGGCGACTGCGCATCTGCAGCCACGCCCAGCGGTCTGTCCCCTGAAGACAGGCTGTCATGTCGCTACTGGGTTTGCTTTACCTGCGAGCTGGTGGTGAGGGGTTATCACCCCTAACGGTTTCGGGGATTCCGAGTTTTGAAAAGTTCAAGGTAATAAAACTTAGGAGTGTAACAGTTACATGGTTTTTAGAATGCTGAGTGTAAGAAGACTTGTTTTCTTTTTTTAAATTTTTACTGAATTTGCCTGGCGACACTGGTTAATAAGGTTACACAGGTTTCAGGTGTATAGTTTATAAATGTGTCATCCGTACACAATATTTGTGCTCGCCATTCAAAGCCGAGTCCCCTTCCATTGCTGTCCATCCCCCCTTCCCTCCGGTCACCACCGCACTGTTGGCCATAAAGACTCGCTTTGTTTCCCTCCGTGTCTTGCATACAACGTGGTGCTTCTGCTCGCAGGGGCTGCGGAGGCCAGTGTGTTATTCTACCCTTTACAGCCCCACGCAGAAAAGAGAACAGGGTAGTCCCGCCCTCGGGGGCACCGCCTGTCATCTCCACACTGACCCCCGGCTGCGCCCCCCCAGTCCCGGGTCGTTCACCTAGGAGCTGCAGGGGGGCGTCGGCAGCAGAGCGCGAAGCAGATCTTGCGTCACAAGCAGTCGAGGCCGCCCTTGGAGACACGCAGGCGCGAGGCTCCGCCTGAGCCTCCGTCAGAGTCACGGTGCTTCACCTCATCCCGGCAGGTAAGATGCTAGCACGTCATTTAATTACGGGGCCAGGAACGGGTTTTCTTCACCGGAAACTATTCTAACAGCACCTTTCTCTCAGTAAATGAATAAAAAAGCAGCTTGGAATGAATTTCATTAAGTGAGGAGACCCGCAACTTATTTTCGCTTTCTCCCTGTTCTGACCTTCAGATGCCTTTCTCATCCCCGAGCACGTTTCGCGAGCAGAGGCCCGTTCGTGTTCGGGCCCAGCTGCCGTACCTGCGGCGTTCCGGACCTCGCTAAGTAGATGGCGCTTTTCTGGCAGCCGGTGTCCTCGCAGCCCGGGAGCAGGTGATCCGTGTGTCCGTCCCCATCTGCCAAAGGAAACGCGAGCCTGTGAGCGGCCACGGCACCAAGCAGCCTCGCACCGCAGCTTCCCCCTCCTGCTGGTCCCGAGTGCACGTCAGTCTGGAGACGGAAAGATGTGATGCGCGACTTTGCAGTGAATGGGGTTCGATCAGAAAGATTACTCTGGCCCTGGCTTCCTATTACCTGGGCTGCTTCTTGTTTTAAATTGCTCACTTTTCTGTGGTTAAATATTTATCCAGTGCTCGAAAAAAGACCCCATTTCAGGCTCTGTTAAAATCATCAATTTTTTAAAACGTGGCTTTTGGCTTATTTACATAATCATCACCGCTGCCACAGGAGAAAAACAAGCCTGTCGAGAGTAACCCATGATTATGTGGCATATTTTAAATGTGTGTTTACACACAATTTATCTTCACGTGTATTTTTAAGTGTCTGCTGTACAGCGGAACTTCAGCCCCTGGCTTCTAAACAGCAGCCATCTATTTTCATCAATGAAGAAGCCAGTGACGGGGACCCAGACGTTGTTTCCAGCTGCGGGGTCTCTGAAAAGCTGCAGGAGGCCTGCGAAGGTCCCCAAGGCAAGTTACAGGGGACTGGAGGCAGCCCCTCCCCCTCGGTGCTCCCTCCCTCCCACTGCCCGGTGCCTGACGGGCAGGCACGAGGGGCTGAGGGGCAGCCACGCACAGGGTTTGATGTCCTCCAGCTAAATCCCTGCAGGGCCTTCACCGTGGGGCCTGCGGGGGCGCTGCTTCCATCCCCCCCCATGCGTATTGGCTGTGGCTGGGCGCGGCTGGGCGCTTCACTCGTGTAGGGAGGGCTGCGCTTTCTCTGGGGTTAAAGGTGAAGAAATGCCCTTCCTCAAGGAGATGCGTGCATCGAGAGTGACAGAAGCACGGTCAGTGTGTCCCGCCTGCAACTCTGCACTCAAGGGGGAAAGAGGACCTCAGGCTGAGGGGGGGGAGGGTCCAGCCGATGGGAGCGGACTCAGCAAGGTGCCTCTCAGCTACACGAAAAGTGCATTTTCCCCCGAACGTCACGGTTCAAGGACGTGTGATCCGCGTGATTAGCGTGTGTGGTGGCGACATACCCTTCCTGAGAGCAGGTGAGCGTGAAGCACAACGCTGACCCGGCAACGGACAGTGGACGCACCGGGACTCCTGAGGCGGCGGCGAGGGAGAGGGAGCACGCCGGCGGGGCCCCTTGGGGCGCAGAAGACCTTCCAGGGGCACCGACGTAAGTCGTGGTGAAAGTGACAGAGAAAGCAGCCGGCCGTGTGAGAATTAAACGCAAACGTGACCTACCGGCCGGCGCGGGCGGCGGCACAGGCCCCACCGGAAGCCAAGCCATTCCACGGCCAGCGAACGGGGACCCCTGAGCAGAGCACACGCAGCCTCCGCTTCACGTCTTGCCCGGTGGCGCAGACACAGGGTTAGGCTGCGATTCACGTTTTTCTTCTGCCTAGTTTCTTCCAAGTTGTGTCCTATTTCCCACAAGAATTTTGGCCGTGACTTAGCTGACTTTTAACGCTGGCAGACAACCATCTAAGGCTGATGCGCGTTCACCACGAACACAACCGGCAGGTGAGGTCACAGAAACCTGGAACCCGCCGCGGAGCCAGCTCCCTGCGCAGCCTCTAGGGGCTGGTTTTGATATTCTGGGGAAGCGACAGAACAGCTTTCTGAGAATCCAACTTCATGCCCCAGGGAAATTTTCTCTCTCTTAAAGAAAACAAACTTTTGAATCTTACATGCGCCACCTTCCTGCATGTTTTTTAAAACTTTATTTAGAAAGAAAATTAAATTTAAAATTGCAGTCACAGAAACAGGAGAAGCGCCGGCAAACCCCTCCCCTGGCCTGGCCCGGCGCTCACAGTTCACTCGGTGTGGTGGGCATTTGCGTGCTCTGCGAGGTCAGCCCGGTCCTGAACTACGCCCCTACCGGCCTGATCACGGCCCCGCGCCCGTCAACACTGAGCGCGTGCTTCCCAGTAACCGGGGCGTTCTCTTCCGCAACCGCAGCACAGCTGCCGACCCGCAGACAGGGTACGCCCATCCTGCGCATTAGGGATGCGGTCGCAGTTCTGCCCGCTGACCCAACGGCGTCCTTTCGAGCCGCCCGCCTGCTGCTGGAGCCCAGGGTCTGGTCCGTCCGGGGGCAGGAGCGGCATTTGGTTGTGTGTTATCCTTAGTCTCCTTTCATCTGGAACGTTTCACAGCCTGTTTTTGTTTTTTACAACCTGCCTGTCTTCCTTTTAACCTCGGATTACAGATGTCTCCTACTTTTCCACAGGCCATGACGCCGAGGGAAGAAAGCAGCTTGAGAAGACCCAGTTCCCCGCGACTCAGAGGCATGAGGCTGGGAACGGGGGCATGTCGAAGCAAACCCACCGGGGAGTGATGGGTGTTTGTTGGTCGTGCTGATGGGGGGGCCAGGGGGCCAGGCGCATGCTCCCCACCAAAGCCCCGGGAACTGGCGTCTTCGAGCTGTCTTCTCCTCAGACCGCAGCACCGTCCTAGCGAGGTTCCTGGGAGGCTGAAGGCCCTTCCCAAGCCTCGACACGACTGGGACAGGAGGAGGGGCCTTCCGACGCGCGGCTCTGAGTGCGCAGGGTGGGGAAGCGGCCCTCGGAACGGCTCAGCGCTGCAGACCAACGCTCGTGCCGAGCAACTGCCGAGCAACCGCTAACTCCCGTCCAGTGTCGCCCTGAAGCCAGATTTCAAACGCGATTCTTCCCTACAACAGACTCATTATTTTAGCGAAATACATTTAACAATTCAAACCAATTTTCTGAACATTTTTAATTTTAAGAACATGAGGGACACGAAAATAAAGTAATTGTTCTCATAACATGGATTAGTAATGAATTTGTGTATCACAGTTTTCCTGTTTTTAACGAAGCGGGAGACAAAGGAGATGCGTGTGAGAAAGAGCCCCCCACACACGCCTTGCTCCCTTGGCCGCTCATGGCATTCCAGCCCCAGGACGGTACCCGGGCCGTGGCGTTCGACCACAGCACCACCCACTGTGCCGGCACCAGGCTGCTGACCCAGCCTCCTGAATCCTGGCTTCTCTTATTGATGATGCTGTTGGGCTCCTCCTTGCCAATTTGTAGGAGTCTTTTCTACATTAAGAAAAGTATTCTTCCGTCTGTGATTTATTACTTTCCTTTGTATCTTCTAAATTTTGCTTACAACTTAGTAAGACCTTTCCGATTCACAGTCCCCTGGGGCGCCACTTCTGTGCTAACGTCTCAGATGCCCCTGGCATTTAGCGTAGGATGTGAGCGGGGAGCTGACTGCACGGATGGGCACATCCAGCTGTACCGCACCACCTCCTGGATGACCCGCATCCAGGAGGGGCACGCCGCACTCATGGGTGGGCGGCAGGACAAAACACACACACGGCGCCCGGAGGACGGAGCACTTTCCCTGTGGGGCCTCCCTCCCAGCGCCCGCCTCCATGCTGCCCAGGGGACACGCCCACGCACACTCCTGAAAAAGAGGAGCAACAATGTGGGGCCTGGCCGGTGTCACCCCCCAGACGGAGGGAAAGGAGCTGCAAGCAGATGGCTAAATATTTCGATCTGTTCCTTGAACCCTGAGCTCGATAATAAAAACAAATCAAGTGATTTCTGAGTTAGAGTTGAGCGGGTCGTGCCAGCCCAGCCAGGGAGTGGGTCGGAGGGCTCCGTCCAGCGCCTGGAAGGTTTGCTCGCTCGCGGCTGCCTCGGACACGAGGCACAAACGCGGCCTGCTACTCGGCTGAGTCATGGTGGAGAGTTCTACGTGGGTTTTAGGGCTTTCTTTACGCTTTAACACGTGGGGCCTGGAGCTAAAAGATTTCGACACAGAGTTTCTAAAACTGCATTTCTCGCTAAAACGGATGTGGAATAAGGGGAGAAATAGCAGCTTTCCCATCACATTTGCCAAAAGACGTGTGAGACCCCGACAGGTGTGTCTGCATGTGCAAAGACGCACTCTTGTGGTTCAGTATTCGTACAAAGCTGGAAGAACACGTACGAAAGTAAAAACTGAACCCAAACCCACTTTCTTCTTTCTTCCACAGCAGCACGTGGAACGCATTGCGTTCTGTCCTTCAGAAGTGCCCTTCACCCACCTGAGAGAAAGCGCCGCACGGAAGTAAACGGAGTCTGATGCAAAAATTTCCGCAATAGCCACATTAGGTTTTTAGGGTGAAATTCAGAATTTCAAAACAGACTCTTCATTTAGCAAAGCACATTAACGCTGGGCTGCACACAACGGGTCAGCGACTTTCATGAGTCTGTAAAGTTGGTGAGGGGCGCTGGGACTCCTCCTGGATCAGAGGACCAAGGACCATCTGGCTTCAGGGCCACGGCCGGCTGCCTCAGCCCCGAGCGCAGGTTTCTGGCTCCCAGAGCAGGCAGAGGGGACAGGACACCCCTCGCCCACCCCCGGCCCCGCCGCCCGGTGCTGTAAGGGGTTGGCCCTCTTCCCCTCGCTCTTCATTCCCTGTCTGGGTATTTTCTACGCAACATCAAACTTGCAAAATGCAATGGCCCAAATTCAGATTTAGATTTTTAAGCCCCTTGAGGTTTTAGACATAGTTTCAGATTTTCAGCCCCTGCGTTTTCACCTGGGTTGCGCTCCAGCCGCAGCAGGAGCCTGGCTGCATTTGGGAGGCGCCCCGCCCGCCCCCGCGTGCAGAGCTGCTGCTGCGGAGGAGTCGCCGTCAGACAGTGGAGCATGAGCTGCAGAGACAGGGACCTCGGGGGCTGCACGTGACAAGGAACGCCGCCTGTGTGGGGACAGCCTGGAAAAGCACCCAGACACACGGGCTCCCGCAGGCTCCGGCCCCCGGAGCAGCCGCTGCTCCGTGTTCACACGTCCGGCGCACGGCCCCGAACGCCTCAAGGCGCGGGGGAGTCGGGAAGGACAGCCCAGGCAGAGGCACGCTGGCGAGGAGAGGTGGTCCTCGGGGGGCCCAAGCGCCGGACTTCAGGGGGTTAAGTGCAGCGTTCACAGGGCTCCTCGCACAGCCTAACGCCACGGCCCGTTAACAGACGGAAGGGCCTGCAGCTCCGAGAGCTCAGCTCGACGTGTCAGAGGCAGCTCCCCACGCAAACCTCCTACCCGGACGGCCGGGGTGGTCCCCTCCACCCTGTGCATAAACAGAGCGGTCCCCTCCACCCTGTGCGCGCGGGCTTCAGGGGTTCGGGTGCTCACTTTTCCCCAGTATTTATGCGCCTTCAGGGAAACAAGCACAGCCCTGTCTGCTTTAAAGGCCGAGGGCACAGAAAACCAAGACTCCGAAGAGGCCGTTTCGCAGCCTGTATATCAATCACCACTGCCGTCCAGAAAGCACTCAAGGTGCTTCTCAGAATCGCGTCTGGCCTGTGTGACTCACCAAGACCGACACCTCACAGGCCTCACGGGCTCCGGGGGGAACCCAGGGCCTGATGGCTTTTGCCACGGTAACCGCTGCCCGCATCACTGTGGGGACCGGGGACGAGAAGGGCATCGCAGGAGCTGGGCTCACGTGAGAAGAAGACCCGAAGACTGCCTGCCCTTCCTTTACGTGCCACGCGGCAAGGCGTGCAGAGAGGACATTTCCGCCTCACCAGACACTTCTAACGGCACTGACCGCCTTCGGTGGGATGGGGTGGGGTGGGGCGGGCGGAGGGAGACACAGGTCCTGCAGGTTGGAGCAAGAACTGTCTGACCCGGTTGCTTTTGCTTGGATCGTGTCAGAAGGAAGTGGGCACTGGAGCCATCCGAGAGCACGTTCGGAAGCTGTGCAAGTACGGGGGTCTGCTCGAGTGTTAAATAGTGTAAATGCTCTTGATAATGCACGTGGTCAGAACTCAGGAATTAGAAAATGGAAATATAAAGACTAAGATTTGTAGTTCATACGGACCTAGGGTATCTCCACTAAATCAGCACCAATCTGTCTTAGACATTTACAGCAATTCTCGTTCAATCACTTACTTTAATCAAAATGAGGAAAATTAATGTTAGATCAGTCCTTATCATGTGAGTGACATTCAGAAGTTTTGTCTGAGAATTATGGTTGAAGATACTTAAGACATGTCCTAAATTTGGGCTCAAGTCTTAAAAAACCAATCAGTTAAATTAACTAGGAAGCTTTCCATTTAATTATTCATTCAGAATCATCCACTGAGTGTTTACAATGGGGCAGCCGCCGCTGCAGGTCTGGGGCGCAGCAGAGAACCAAACACAGCCGTGGGGTGGAGTCTCAAGAGGGTGCCTGACTGGCAGGGGCCCTGACCACTGCTGCAGTGGAAAACAAAGAGGGAAAGAGGTCGGAGTGCTGGAGCAGAGTGCCCATTTTAAACAGAGCAGTCAGGGAAGGCTTCCTGGAGAAGGCGGCATTTTTTAGCAAGACTAGCAGGGGGTGAGAGAGTGAGCCAGGAGGACACTGGAGGAAAAGCCCTATGCAGAGGAATGAACACAGGGAAAGGACCTCAGGGCGGGGGTGGGGGCCCTCTGCGCCTGGCCTGCGGGAGGAATAGCCAGGAGGCCAGTGGCTGGAGTGCAGTTCCGCTTGCAGGGTTGGGAGGCGGGGATGCTGAGGGTCCGGCACTCCCTCATCCGCTACCCACCCTCTAAAGGCACTTAACCAGGGTGACGCTGAGGTCGAACTCTGGGTCTCTCCAGAGCCTCTGTTCCCACCAGGACCTGGGTTTGGTGTCTCACAGACACCTCAAAGCTGACCTGTCCAAAACAGAACCACCAGCGGACTGCGAAGCTTGGCTTCCTGCCCCACCCCCACCCCCACCCCCGGGGAAGGGGCTCCAGCCCCAAAGCTGGAAGCCGTCCTCGCTGCTCTTCCTCCCCCCGAACAGCCAGTCCGCCGGCACGTCCTGCCAGCTTCGCCTGCAGTCCAGCCTGGATACGGCCACTGCTCCGCACCCCTGGGGGTGGCCCTGGCCCGGTCGCTCCGGCCTCAGCCGGTTCGCTGCATCTCCTCTCAGCAAGGCTCCCCGACGCTTCCAAACACACCAGGAATGAGATCGCACCGAGTGAGCTTTGCTCTCGACCACCCGAGACACCACCTTTAAGCGGTTCAACACTTTCCAATAGGTTAACAATGGTCACGGAGGACAATAGTGTCTCTTTCCACTAGTGCCTTTACTTATAGGGTGACGCAGGAGACTGACGACGCCCAGGCTCCACCCACATGCTGGGGACCCCCTCCACTTGGAGAACAAAGTGGGGTCTCCTGATGGCGACCAGATACACAGGCGTCAGCAGATGGGGCCAGATAAGCTTACGGATGACGAGGGTTGCGATGCGATTCCATCTACGGAAAACGCTGCCGTCCTGCTGGGGTTTCGGTTCTCTCTTCAGCGCTGCAGCTTTTTATTGATTTCCGGTGCGTCTGGCATTAGGTACAAGACTAGTACATGTTCACTCTAAGTCTGGCTGTAATTTTTTCTTTCATAGAAAAAAGGTACCTTGTTCTTCTTGACTTTTTGGTCCTATGTAATCTAATGAAGACATATCGCCTAATTTGTAGAAATTCTAGGATTTGACATTTTGAGCCTGCCTGGGAAAAGACTGGATACGCAGTTTAAAAGGGGAATCCGTGCAGCGTGTTTCCTGGAAGATGCCCGCCGACCTACGGAAGGCGCCGGGGGCTGCAGACGCCAGCAGGAGGCCGGGCCCAGCCCCTCGGACCCTCAGCAGCAGCAGCCGCTGCTTCCTGGTTCGGGGACGGCCAGTGAGCTCTAAGGTGTCTTTCAAATCCACACGTTAAGCAGTTTAAATCCACCTCTCTTCTGAAATAAAAAACCTCAGGCATCTCGGAGTCCAAATAACCATCCCCTGAGTTCCTCCTCCCTGCCCAGGAAACATGGGTTTCTGTGGAACCCGTGAGACCAGATTCTGTCCCCCCGTGTTCTCACGGCTGATCTGAGAAGACACTGACAAAGAGCGCCCCAGCTGCTCTGTGACCTCCGTCTGCTTCCCCGGAAGCAGACCGGCACGCGGACCCTCTGCGACTCACCAGGTCGCCCCCGTGTCCGCGGCCCACTTCCACGCTTCCGCATTTTCACAGACACTCAAGCCAGACCGGCTTCCTTGCGCCCCCTGCCCGCAGCCACACCCGTCTGGTTGAGCCATGCCGCAGACACTAGTCGAAGTCCAGCCAAACCCCGCCTCCCCACGCCCTGCTCTTGCTCAGCAGGGACGGGAGTCCTGCCGGCACACACGACAGTGGGGTGCGCTGCGGTGTCCCCTGTACGGCAGCAGCTACTTGTTTCTTTATCCTGCTGGTTTTTTACGTTTGTCTTTTGTCTTCCTACCTAGGTTGCAAATGTCCTAAAGGCAAGGCCCTCACCTTAAAGATCCTGGCTGCCTTCCACGCAGCCAGTGCGCTTTTCAGCCATAACAGCGATCTGACGTTGGCGTGAGAGCTGGGTGCAGCTGCGTGACCTTCTCGAGAGGAGGGGTCGGGGGCTCCGAGGAGAGGATCGAGGTATGCGCCCTACACGGCGCACCATTTTTCATACGGTGCTTAGAAAGGCTGAGACACACACACGCTCCCCGTCATGTTGTGGTTCTACAGGGTTCCGGCAGCTGCACCGGCCTGGGCAGCCTACGGCGCTCGCGTGAGACCAGAGTCACCTGACGGCCACTTCACGGAACACGTGCCCACCGGTCAGCAGTGCGTGACTGTGGTCCCTTCCTTTGTGCGTTTGCTGAAGGGTCCTGAAGTAACTCCGAACCACGCGACCCACGTCATTTCGGATGTGCCAGCGCGGCCTACTTTTAAAGCAGATTTTAAAAGTATCTTTTGAGCTTCCGGCCAAGATGGAGGCATAGGCAGACGCACTGTGTCTCTTCTCACAACCAAATTAAGGACAACAAAGATTTAGAAACAAGAAAACAACCAGATCTCAGAAAATCAAACTGTTTGGAAGTCCAACAACGATTCATCCAGACCGGTAAGAGGGGCGGAGTCGCGGCAGGAAAAAGCGGAGGTGCGGACGGGCA
>PVKU01013701.1:0-27272 GCA_004027475.1 Anoura caudifer
CTTTCAGAAGAGTTTAAAAAACAAGCCACATTCTTCTTTCACATTTCTCCCCCATCCACAATGGTACTTCACAGAAGTGACTTCTCAAAACCATTTTTGTTTTTAGTTTTATTTCTTAATCCATCTTTATTTATTTTCAAAATTTATTTGTTTATTTATTTTTTAGAGAGAGGTAATGGGAGGGAAAAAGAGAGTGAGAGAAACATTGATGTGAGAGAGAAGCACTGATCAGCTGCCTCTCACACACGCCCCCCAGGGACCAAACCCACAACCCAGGCATGTCCCTGACTGGGAATCGAACCCACAATGAGGAATCAAACTCATGACGTCTCATCTTGTTGAAAGACATGCAACCATCTGAGCAACACTGGTCAGGGCTTAATCCATCAGTTGTAAAAACCATTGAGCTTTTACTAAAAAAAAAAAAAAAGGTGAGGAGGAAATTACTACATGCAATTTTCCTTCCCTCCCCTTTTCTTCACAGTTCTTCATCATATACTACCTTCTTTCATATATTTTAAGATATATTATTTTATATTATTGAGGGCTCTAGCATTTACATTCTGTTCTATAAATATGTATTTTCTACACTTGATTAAGTTATTCTAAAACTAAAAAATAAATTAAGAGCATTATATAATATATAAATATTCAGTATAGAACCAAGAATGATTTGAACCACAAGGAAGAAAATGTATGCTTTTTTTACCAAATTTCTGCAGCTATAAGAAAAATGTTAAGACGATTAAGGGCAAATACATTTTCTTGCATTCTATCAGGGGCTCTAAAATAACACTACATATTTCACCAGAAGTTTCTCCTGTAGTGTTTAGATTTTTGGATGTTTCTAATTGTCTTTCTTTTTGTAAATGAGAGAAGCAACCAAATGCCCTCAACTTGTGACCCAAATCATCCAGCTTTCTAACCATACTGTTTATTAACTACATATTTAAGGTGATCCTCTTATTCCTCTTTTTCTTTTTAGTGTTTCTCCCCTGGAATCCTCTTCCCTCCCATCTCCTGCTCTGGTTTGGACTAACTGCCCTCTGCCTTTGCACGGCCGTTCATCTAATGTGACTTTAAAGCACTTGTGCATTGGATACATAGTGTGTGTGTGTGTATCTCCTACCTTGTTATTCCTGGATGTACAAAAGAGTGGATATTTTTCATTTTGTTGGAGCATATCCTCAAGTAAGTTTTTAAGAAAGAATAGCTGAGCATTAAACATTTCTGTATCTTTGAGTATCTTTATTTAGCTCCCCATTTAATTAATAGTTTAACCTGAGTCTAGTATTCTAGACTTTGGGAGTTGGGCTATATTTTTTCTTAAACTATTTAAGACATCAATTTGAAGTTTTGACTATTTTCTAATATCTATTGTTATTAATGACATTCTGAAGTCAGTATAATTTTTATTTATTTCTAGACAACCTATTTATATCTTTGAAAGCTTTTAGGATTTTTGCTTATGGTGTTTAGAAATTTCATGAGGCTGTATCTAGGTGGAAGTCTTTTTTCACTTTTTGTTCTTGGCATTTGGTAGCTTTTCTGTTTGAAGAAGAATTTCTTTCTTTTTTGATTTAGGGAATGTTCTCAATTTCTATCTCCCCATTTTCTCTATTTCTTTAGAACCCCAATGTTGGATATCCTAGATCTCTCTATTTTTGTTTTTCTCTTACACTTTAGTTCTTTTCATTATTATTTTATAGTCTAGAGATTTCTTTCACTTTTTATTTTAGTCTTTCTATTGCATTTTTAATTATTTTTATCACGTAGTTCTTGTTTTCACATTTATTTCTTGTTTTCAATATTTAACTTTTGTTTTCTGACTTTTCCCCTTGTAGCAGCCTATTCTTGTTTTATGAGTGTGAAATATTTTTAAATGTCTCTGAGCATATTCAATATATTGAAAAGTTTTTTTTTTTTTGCTGCTTAATTGCTATTTCTGCTGAAATCTAGTGTTCCACTTACTCGTCTTTGTTCTTCTCCTTTGTCTTGTTGGTTTATCTTTAAACTGTAAGATTTTTTTGACTGTCTACCTATATTTTGAGTGCAGTTCAGTTTGTCTTTCTACCATCACACCTAAATCCAAGAGATAAATATATAGAGTTCCAAATTTCCAACTCCATTCTGAGACTTGGCAGCTACTCTTGTAGACCCGATGTAGGTGGTCAGTGAAGGATCATACAACTCTCTTGCCCCTTTTATTTATAAATCCTACAGGTGATCAATTAGTTCTTCTTGAATGTGAGAGTCACTGGTTTCTCTTACACTGGGGCCTCAGTTCAAAGTGAGATAAAAAGATAAATCTGACATCCTTTAACTCAGGAGCACTACAACTGTCAAAAGACTGCTAATTAATTGCAATGGTTGAATGAAATCTTTAGCTGATTTCTCATTAAGATAGTCAAATATTGACAGTGGTCTACACCACAGTAACCTGAGGGACTGGGTTTGAGATTATTCAAGCAGGAAACCAGTGAACTTTGGGTGGGATGTCTCCTCCCTGGGCCCCTCTTCCACTCATCAAAATGAAGGATAGGCACTTTAACTGTGGAAAGTTAAAATGGGATGAATTGCATTCTGTCCGAACAGGCTGGGTCATGTTTGAGGGATTAACTAAGTGAACAGGGATCATTCTGAGAGGGCTTTAAACATTGGAAAGGCAAAATATCTTCACTGGGTGTGTATTCAGCCTTTTAGAGTCAACTGTACAACATGAGTGTTGCCATTAAGATATTCATGAAGGAAGATAAACTCTTTAGACTTCAGTTAGACTCTGAGATTTACTTCAGTAATGTGACTCAGGTAACTATTGATCTATCCTAACTAGCAGACCTTAGAGGCAGACTGTGGTTTTACCATATAATTTTATTAAATTTGAGGATGTTTTGAAGAAATAAGTAATTTGTAAGGTTTAAATTTTACCATACCTCAAAGATCTTTGGTTACCATTTTGTTTGTTTATGTATTTATTTAACTTTATTTTTATTGTTTACACTATTAGAGATGTCTCTATCTTTGGCCCTTGACTTCTGTTTGATGAGATCACACATGCATCTAGAGCTAAGGGGGTTTTGACTGCCCTCAATTTTCATCAAACTGGACCCAAGGTTGTGGAGCTTATGCTTACCTCTGTGAGACCTGACCTAGGACATCTGCTGCTAGAAGTAAGGGAAAATCTTCTCTTGTCAAACATAGCAGATAGGATTAAAAAAAATTATCACCTGTCATAGTCACTAATGTGGTTAAAGCATATAAATGGTGATACTTTAGTGACAGGTTTCTTTTTTTACATTTTCCCTCTGCAAAGTGAGTGATGGCCTAGACAAATTTGGATCCTTATTTTACTTTTAAAACTATGTCATCAATGTAATCAATAATCAGATGCAGCCATGTCACAACAGAGATTTTTTTTTTTAAATCATGGCTTTTTATTAAACTATCCCCATTAAATTTATATGTCTACACTTCACCATAAATTTAGCTCATTATAGCAATGCAACAAAATCCATCCCTTTGCCTCTTATCCATGAAGACAATTTTTAAAATTTATTTATATATTATTTTTTAAAATATATTTTTATTGATTATGCTATTACAGTTGTCCCATTCCCCCCACCCCTTTATTCCCCTCTGCCCTGCACCTCCCACCCACATTCCATCCCCATCCCCTTCGTTTACGTCCATGAGTTGTACATATAAGTTCTATGGCTTCTCTATTTCTTATACTATTCTTAAACCCCCCTTATTTAATTTGTATCTACTCTTTATGCTTCTTATTCCCTGTGCCTTTTTTCCTCATTCTTCCCCTACCCTTCCCCACTGATAACCCTCCATGTGATCCCATTTCTGTGATTCTGTTCCTGTTCTAATTGCTTGCTTTTTTTTTTTTAGGTTCAGTTGTTGATAGTTGTGTTTGTTGTCATTTTACTGTTCATGTTTTTGATCACCTTCTTTTTCTTAGGTAAGTCCCTTTAACATTTCATAGAATAAGGGCTTGGTGATGATGAACTCCTTTAACTTGACCTTATCTGAGAAGCACTTTATCTGCCCTTCCATTCTAGATGACAGCTTTGCTGGATAGAGCAATCTTGGATGTAGGTCCTTGCCTTTCATGACTTTGAATACTTCTTTCCAGCCCCTTCTTGCCTGTAAGTTTTCTTTTGAGAAATTAGCTGACAGTCTTATGGGAACTCCTTTGTGGGTAACCGTCTCCTTTTCTCTTGCTGCTTTTAAGATTCTCTCTTTATCTTTAATCTTGGGTAATGCAATTATGAATGAAGAAAGAAGAAATAAAAAAAATGAGGAGAGGCTTAGGAACCTCTGGGACAACCTTAAACATTCCAACATCTGAATCATAAGGCTGCCAGAAGAAGAGAAAGACCAAGAAATTGAAAACTTATTTTAAAACATAGTGAAGGAGAACTTCCCCAATCTGGCAAAGGAAATAGGCTTCCAGGAAGTCCAGGAAGCTCAGAGTTCCAAAAAAGTTGGACCCATTTTTTAAAAAAATATGTTTATTGATTTGAGAGAGAGAGAGAAAGAAATATTAATGTGAGAGATAAACATCAATTGGTTGCCTCCCATTTGTGCTCTGACCAGAGATTGAACCCACAATCTAGGTATGCACCCTGATTGGGAATCAAACCCACAGCCCTTTGGTGTATGGGACAGGACTCCAACAAACAGAGCCACAATGGCCAGGGCCATGAAGACAATTTTATTTATGAGTTTGCTTTATAGTTTTACACACAGTCTTATCTTTTCCTATACTCTTACCTCAAGATATTACCTCCCTCCTTTACTCTTGTTCCTTCTATACAATTTGCTAGATTTTTGCTTTTGCATGAATCTTTTCTCCCACATAAGTCATGATGGTCTAGGTATGCTCACATTTTCATGTCTGGGTCCCCAGCTGCACTCACGATCGAGGCCTTTTATACAAATGACTGTTTCTGTGTGTCATTGATAACCAGGTTTATAACAAAAGCTTGTGAGGCAGGGCAGTATGATCCCCTGTAGCCTTTGGAGGGACTATGGCCCTGCTGACATCTTCGTTTGAGTCTTATGGCCTCCAGAACTGCGAGAGGATAAATTTCTGTTGTTTTCAGCATCATGTTTGTGGTAATTTGTCATGGTCATTTTAGGAAACATACATTACCTATGTCTTATTTACAGCTTTTAGAGACGACAAATGTACTCATAATGAACAAATACAATAAAGGTGTAAGAGCTATATTTGTTGAGTTAACAAATGTTTATTGAGCAACTACTATGTGCCAGGCACTGGAGATACAGAAATGACCATACAGACAAATATCCTTACATCAGGCAGGGTACATTCAGCATGGAGGAGACAGGTAAAAACAAAACAAAGAAATGTGGCAAACAAAGGTGCTAAGTTCTATGAGGAGAAATAAATCAGAAAAAGAGAGAAAGTCTTGCGAAGCCTTGCCATTTTAGATGAAGTGGTCAGGAATTTTTCACTGTAAGTAAAACATATGCACCAAGACCTAAAGCAGAAGGGGGAGCAAACCATGCAGATATCTGGGGGAAGAACAGTGAGAACAAGAAGTGCAGTGGTCGTGAGGCAGCAACAGCAAGGGCACATGCGTGGTTAGCATGGAATGAGCACAGGAAAATCAAAGGAGGTCAGATCAGACATAGGTGATGTGCTCAAGCAAGACATTGACACCGCAGCAGGAACTTCAGCTTTTACTCGAGTTTGATGGGAATATATTGGGGGATTTTGAACAAAGTAGTTGAGGACTTTCAATCAAGGTGCAGCATAGGCTCACCTCTTCACACAACCACATCAAAGTTACAACTAAAATATGAGACAACCATCACTTAGAACCCTCAGAAGTCAAGTTGAATGAAAGTCTGACAACTATGAAATGAAAGAAACTGCACTTATCCAGACTGGTAGGAGGGGTGCAGATGCAAACAGGCTGACCCCTCACCCATGTGTGGTGGATAAAAAATTCAGAAGGAATATCTAGGAAGTGCAGAGTCCCAGCCCCACTCCAGATCCCCCAGCCCAGTTTTCCAGTGCCAGGAAGATAAGTCCCCACAACTTGTGGCTGCAAAAACCAGCAGGGAGTGAGTTGGTGGAAGAAAGTTCTGGAACCCCAAGCAGTTCTTCTTAAAGAACCCACACAAGACTCACCTACTCAGACTTTCTCCCTCTGAGCTCCAGCACTGGGGTAGCAGCTTGAAATGCACCAGTGGCACACGGGGAGAAACTGAAGTGACTGGTATCAAGGTGAGCAGAAGCCATTGTCCCTTTTCTAAAACCTCTCCCTTCAGAGCCCACAAGCTGGTACCATAGCTGAGACTCCATCAACTCGGTTAACTTTTGACCTACCTTGGAGACCCACCGAGATTCCACTCCACACAATTTATGAGGCCCATACATGCTGCTTTTTTCGTATGAATGGCTGGTCTTGGCTCATGCTTCACAACTTCCTAAATCCTCTCAAACATGCAACAGCCGGCCTTAGTGAGCACTGGGCCCAGCACTAGCAGCAGCCAGCCTAGATTCACAGCTTGGCTTTGCCTGGAAATCTCCAAGCCCAGCACAAGTAGTAGCCATCTCAGATTGCTTTATGGCTTAGGCAGGGTAGTCCTGAGCAAAAGACAGGTGGGGGCTGACCTTGGCCTACACCACCCAGAACAACCCACGGCCAGAGCATCCAGTGGGTGGCTACAGACCATGTTGGAGCACCACCGTCCTGCCCCTGCATAGCTGATCCTCCACAAAGGGTGGACGTGGGTGGTCAGTGGTCACAGCCAGTCCTTGCAGCTGACTGGCCTGGGTAAATCCCTCCCAAGAGCCAACAGCAACCTAGGCTCAACTACAAGAGGAGGGTGCACTTAGTCCACAGGAAGGGTGCAGCTTGAGTACCCAGCTTGGGTGATAGGAGAGGCTGTGCCACTGCACCCTACAGGACACCTACTACATTAGGCCACACAACCAAGACATGGAGTCAAAGCAGCTCTACCTAATAGATAGAAAGAAACACAGAGAGGCTGCCATATGAGGAGGCAAAGATACATGGCTGAAATGAAAGAACAGATCAACAACTAAAGAAAAACACCAAAAGCAACTAAACAAAATAGAGATGAGCAACTAAACAAAATGGAGATGAGCAATTTTCTTATATTTTCAAGCTACTCACACTCAACCACCTCACCTGTGAGGTTCTTTAGGACCAAGCCCCCAACTCCTTTGTGCCCTCCGTTTTCTTTTCCCTTACTGTCAGGATATCTTGTTCTGGGATGGTATCACAGCTGCACACACTCAGTTACCACTCTGCTACATTGTCTGCTTCTGGGCATGGAAGTTGGTATCACATTTCCCACACTCCCATCCTTCATAATTACATCTATGTGATTGTATCATTTGCAAGCATTTTGTCACCATTGCCTTATTTCCCTGCCTTGACTTTGGCTTTAATCATGCTCCCCAGGCCCAGTAACTTTTTGATTGACATCTGAATTCTGAACCAAATTGGGTCCTAATGTTAGTTCCTTTGTGATTGGACTTTTCAGCTTGTAGCCCTTGTGGCAACATCAAGTAAAATGTGTAGGCTTGGATGCATAACCTTTGTATAAAATTTAGGATTCTCTAAATACAACCTCTAGACTTGGTGATCTTCCAGAACATGATGAGCCTTCGGCGCACTGAGGGTCTGCAGATGCCAAACCTTGGCACATCTGCAGGGACCCCACTGAGAATTTCACTCGCTTTCCAGCCCAGCCTCTTTGGGAAAACCAGCTGGTAGACCTCTCACCTTTCCCCACTTCCCCCCCCTTCCTCTTCCCTCCTCTCCCTCCCTCTCTTTCTCTCCTCCTCAGCTATTAATAAAAAATAAAATCAATTTTACAGATAGATAATCACAGGCTGTTTCACGACAACTTTTACACTGTTGTTTTATATCACATGAGCTTAATTTATATAGCTCAATAAAAAACATATAGCATGTACTATATGCCAGAGAATATTTTGAAGACTCACAAGTGATTCAGGTAGGGTGCTCAGTTATTTATTTTTATACATGTTTTACTTTCTTCCCATTTAAAAAAAGTTCTTTAAGGGCCTTATTCAACTGTCTTTTACAGTACAATGCCTAGTTCAAAGTAAGTATTGGATAAATACTTTTTTGATCAATAATGCATATAACCATGGGAAGGGATGTTTTCATTTTTATCCTGAATGCCAGTATTATTTATAAGTTTCTAAAATAATATAGATCATTGAAGGTTAAAAATGTCCTCCTAATTTTAAGGGCATTTGTAAGTTTATAGGATAGTAAAATATTCATGCCTGGCATGAATCTTTTGCTGCTGTTAAGATATTACCATAAATCTAGTGGCTTAAAACAGCACAAATTAATTTTCTTACACTTTTGGAGGTCAGAGGTTTGAAATCAGTTTTATTGGGCTGAAGTTACGGTGTCAGAAGGGCTGGCTTTTTCTAGAAGCTCTGAGGAGAGAATTCATTTCCTTGCCCTTTTTAGCTCCAAGAGGCCAGCTCTGCATTTTGCCTTGTTGCCCCTTCCTCCACCTTCAAATCACCTTATTCTAGTCTCTGCTGCCATAAACGTACTGCTTTTCCCACTTCGGTCATAGTATCTCTCTCTGCCTCTCTTTTAGAAGGTTGCTTGTAATTACATCGTCGGGTTCACCTGGATAATCCAGGATAATATCTCCATCTCAGGACTTACTTTACTCACATCCACGAAATTATTTTGCCATATAAGGAAATATTCGCAGAGTCTGGGGATTAGGATGTGGACACAAGGCTTGGGGATGGGCAGGCATTATTCAGCTTACTACACCTGGCTGATATGAGTTCACACAAAAAAGCAAAACTGAAAGAAAAGTTACTTGAGATACGGAGTCACTCAACTGTGCAGTGCTCTGAAGGAGAATGGCTGTAGATGAACAGAAATGGGGAAAGCATGCAGGTTGCAGAGGGCTCATCTGTTAGGTAGCAAGTGGAGCTTGGTGATGTATGATGATTAATTACAATCCACATAGGCTGTCCCAGGTGTAAACCCCCATAGGACAGAGATGGCATTAATGGTTTATTAGTTTCCATGAAGGTGGCAGCTTAAGTGGATGTAGTCTAATTGTCCATTTTTTATCTTTCTGAGTATAATAATGTGTGGGTGTATGGATTCATGTTTGGCAAACCTCTCTTTACCATAGAGATTTTTTTCTTGAAAAATTATGTGCACATTAATTCATTTAATAAACACAATACTTAAATGAACTTTCTTAACTCTCACCCTTGAAAACAAGACCCTTGAAACAATTTTTTCTAAAAAGCCAGTTATCAAGGTTAGTTAAGGAGGGCTATCTGGCTGCTCTGAAAGGTAAATTAGGAAAAATCTATCTCTTTATTCAGATTAGGAGCTCTAGCTTGCTAGCGAGTCCAGTCAAGGGCACTTGGGTTTGTGGAAGTCCTTTGGAAGGACTGGCTGGGTAGTAGGCTTCATGAGGCAGGAGATCCATCACTAGGTCATTCTTGATAATTAAGCATTATCCTCTCCCATTCAGATACTCCAGAGGCAGCGTGTTTAGTCACAATACTGCCTTGAAGAGAGTGGGCTGCTTAGGTTGTTTCCCGCTGTGACTAGAGGGGCTGGGCATTGAATACCTTGAAACCTGGGGAGAAGAAAAATGCTGTAGGGATGGGTATGAGTTAAGCAGGAGGATGCAGGAGGCCCCACGAGACAGGGGTGGGGTGCTGAACCCCAGTGTATGTGTGGCTAACTGATGCCACAGTAGGGGGGTTGGGGGGAACATTGAAGAACATCCCTGAGTCCCCTAAAAGTCTTGCAAAACTGTGTTCTCAGTGGAATAGTCCCCCAGAGTAATACACTTTTATTTATTCCTAGCTCATAAACATGACTGAAAAGAAATCTCTATATACAGCTCAAACTCATTTCTTACAGAGTCTCCTATGGATGAACGATCCATGTAGTTCTTTCTTTCCTTCTCTCTCCCTCACTGCTCTGTCAGAAAGCTTATTAACGTATGTATATTCCTGGCTTTTCTCCTATATGAATGATTCAGAAACAAATTGAAATGTCATGTTCTCTATGGCTTCCTGGTGATATTGAAATCTACCAGCTCCTATTAAATTTCCATCAAATAGTATTATTCAGGGACAAAGGATCAATTAATTCTTATTCTCATCCTCTTGAAAAACACGGATCACACGGAATCCTGCTATGTGAGCTCTTTAATCAACGGAGCCGACGGAGCGCTAGAACACGGGGGAATATAAGACCCAGGCATGGAAGCCAGGGCCTTGCCTTTTTATTAACTCTGCATATTATATGAGGAAGGGAAGTTCAGAAGATTTGATTGATAATCGCTCAAGTATGCTTTTTCATAAGAAAGAAGAAGTTACTTCTAGATTTGAGTGAACAGCTTTGGGAAAAAAATATAACTATTTTATGTGACATAAGCTACATTTTCACAAAGAGTAACCACCTCTTTTATAGTAGGACTAATATAAAAGAAAAAGACTTTTTCATCATTACTTCCAACTACTCCCTTGGCACATTTACAAGGAGAGCTGGGCAGTTATTGTTTCCGTCTCAAGATAAACGTAAAGAGAAGTATCAATAAAAAAGTAATTATAATAATAATTATAATAACCCAAGCCAAAATAATAACAATGAAAGTAATAATCATAAAAAACATTACTACGTCTTTCTTCCTTAGGTCTTTCACCCACTGAATCTTTTTAATGTGTAGGAGCTATGGGTTTTCATCCATTCTGCCTAAAGCAGTAATTGCATTTTATTCGGCCTGTACAATTTTACCCATAATATAAGAAGTAGAAGAGAGTTTCGCGGTGTGCTTATTATTGGTTATTATTAAAGATGGGGATCAGTACCTTATCATGGGGAGTCATCAGACTGTCACAAACAACTTCCATTCACTCACTTTCAGACTGCTGTGATATTCAATCCAACTCTGATTTAAGCCTAATGTCTGGCTCTTTTAACTGAGAAAACCACTTATTGGTTTTTACTTCTCTGGTTCTAATTTTGGCTTCCTTTGTGACTCACTCTGTTAGTTTTACCCCCTGCGTTCAGTAAATGTCATAATCGGAATAGAAACTAAGCCACATCCAGACAGAAATGAATCTTTGTAACAGGTGTAATTTTCCTTTCTCTGCTTTGGCCTTGGTTTGCAAGGGTGTCTGTATCTGGAGCCATGGCCCTATGGCTCTTGCTGATTGGTTTGGGGATAGGCATCTGACAGAAGCACTGCCAATCACTGTCCTTCCATGGTTTTTCACGTGATAACCAAGGGGAGAAAGCCCTCTCTGGCTGTCAGAGTCACAGAAACTTGAGTGTCCATGTTCTCCACAATGCAAAGGAACCTGGTCCCTAGGAGAGAAGGAAGCAGATATAAAAGACAAAGACAGAAAAGTCCAGGTGGCATTCAACTTGTCTCTGAGGTCTACCTTTACCCTGCCCTTCCTGCATCCAAGTAAGATCCTCCCATGTGCTTTTGGCAAATTTCCCCTTTGCCCCCCAAGTTAATTTGATTTAGGCTTTGGCCTTTGTCAGCTTGATGAGCTGAATCTTTTCAGGTAGTGGGTCTTACTGTCCTAGGACTGTGGCACACTCAGTGGTGGAAACCCCTGGCAGCACAGTGGGCTGCAAGTGATGTTTCTAAATAAAGAGGAAGTAAAGCTTGGGATGTTTTACTGCTCTAGTAGATTAGATCATGGTCAAGTTTATATCTGTAATTAACCATCATTTATACTTTCTTACATACTAACATGTTTTCTTGAGTGGGAGAGAAAGGGTAGAGTTTCAGTGGATGCCCTAGGAATTGTGTGAACTCTGGATACACCCTGTGCCATGCATGCACCAGGGAGACATGGCACATTGAGGAAAGGCACGTTGATGCTCATTGCACTAAGGTTGCTGGGTACTGTTCTGGGTCCCAGAGTCTTCGTCCCATTTTTCTATTGTATCGACCTGGTTCAGATCCCCACCTTTAGAGCTGTATGAAATGTTCTTTAAGCTCTGAGGTTTATAAAGCCAATGGTACATAATGAAATATTTGGGGAGAAATTTCTCCTTGAGTACAAGTGCCAGCATTCTTGGGAGTCAGACTATATAAGTAGGCATGTCTAATCGACTGGGGTGATGAGCTTGCCAGGTGTGTGTTTGCAGCAGGGACTGTGGTTATCGGAAGGAAAGAAACAGTCTGGCTGAGCCCAATAGTAAGATTCTAGTCATCTGAGAGAAGGGGCTGAGCCCCCAGCCATGTGATGGTCCAGTCCCCATGGCTTTTTGTGCTGCAGAATGGTTGTACTCATAAAAAAGAAGAAAAGATTAAAAAAACAAAAAGTTCCCCAAAGACCCCAAGACTTTAGAGTTGCTCCCCTCCCCAAACCTCTGTAAGACATTGGTATGCAGAGCAGGGTTCCTTTGGTTCCCTTACCAAATCCAAAAGGGGAAGCATGACATTCTTTCTGTGGCATGGAAGACAGCCTGGCTGCTGTATTTTGAGGACACCTGAGGACAGTGATGCTTCACCACTTACTTCTGTTTATTAGTCTGGTGTCTTAGGGGATGATGGGATCGAGTGCATGGCAGAAAATCCCATCCAGACTCTGAGGACTACCAGAAAGAGCTGGGGAAAATCTTGAGGTGGTTTGGTGGTCTTACAAAGTAGGTGGGTCAACAGGGAAAAGGGGAAACAGCTAACCTTCCTTAAATACTTATTATTCACATGACTTATGTGTTTAATAACTTCCCAGCCTCCAAACTGCAAGTTCAGATATTAAGGGGTTGATGTTTCTCTCCTGTGCTCTGCCCAGCCTGTATTTTTTTTTCAAACAAGAGTGGTTTAATGGGGGGGGGGGATATAAGGGGGTTGAATGGTAATGGAAAAAATAAATAAATAAAAGGTGTTTTAAATTGTTCTTCAAAGACAGAGGGAAAATGGAAGAGGGCATCATGCTGAGTTTGGAAATGGAATATGTTCTGGATCAGAAAGCAGGAAGGCAGAGGCCCTGGACTCTTCTAACCATGTTTTTCCATGGATGACAAATGGGCACCAGCTAACTCTTTTTGTCTTGGAAATCCTGGCTGTCCATAGAATCTGGGACTGTCTCCATTAGCATTCAAACCAGAGCCAACATCTGCCATCAAGAGATGACAAACTACAGCCAGGGTCATAGTAGGTTTGGATTGCTTAGCTGGTTCCCTAGAGCCCCCAGCTGGGGAGAGGCACAGGGTTGCTCTGCCATTTGATTAACCTTTCAGCATGACATGTTTATACCCAGTTGAATTTTGGGGACCCTATTTATTACATTATGGTGGACTTTTAACATTCTCTACAGTTCTGTGAAGTAGATACTGCTTTTATGTGCATTTTACCAGTGTGAAATTCTAAGATTAAGTAATTTGCTCAAAATCAACACAGCTAGCAAGTGTGAATGCAGGCAGTGTCAATCCATAAACTTACTCTTAAAAAACTCTTTATTAATGTGTGATACACACACAGAAAGTGTACACCTCTAAAGTGTACGGATTGGTAAACATTCACAAACTGAACATGCAGGTGCAACCAGCACCCAGGTGAGGAAACAGGTCACAGCCAACATCCTGGATCCCTGCAGGCCTCTTTACAATCACTGTCCTCACCATGGGCGGCTGTTCTCTTGACTTCTAATTGCATACAGTAGTTTTAACTGTTTTTGTAACTTACATAAATGGAATTATACAGTATTCTATGTCTGGCTTTTTTTTTTTCACTCAACATTGTGTTTGCTAGATCCATTCAGGTTATTGCATGCAGGGTCATTTCTATTGCTGTGCAGTATTTGATTGTTTGGATATACATTAACTTATTTGTTCATTGTACTATTGGTGGGCATTTGGGTAGTTTTGAATTTTGACTATTGATGATAGTACTGCTATCGATATTTTAGTAAGTATCTTAAGTAAATATATTTTTACATTTCTATGGAGTATTCACCTAGGAGTGGGAACGCTGTGTTATAGAGCAGGTGTGTGTTCATGTTTAATAGGTACAGTGAACCAGATTTCCAGAGCGATTGAACCAATTTGCTTTCCTACTAGCAGTGCACGAGAGTTATGGCTACTTCATATTCTTCTAAGCATTTGGTATTTTCTATCTGTTTTATTTTAGCCATTTTGAGTGTAGAGTGGTATAATGCTCTGGTTGGTTTTAATTTTCTTTACCCTGTCCATCTCCAGATGTTTATTGGTTATTCATATATTCTCTTTTGTGAAAAGTGTGTTCAAGACTTTCACCCATTTGCCTATTATGTACATGTCTCCGTATTGCTACTGTGCAGGAGTTCTTTCCACTTTCTTCATATGAATCCTTGGTTGGATAGCTGCTGTGAGTATGTGCTCCCTTTATTTTGACCATCTTTCATTTTCTTATGGCCCTATGCAGATTCTAGTGTCCTTATAGTGTTTCTTATGGTGTCCTATGAAGACACCATCAAGAACAGTGATGTTCTTAACTGTTATGGAGTTCAGTTTATCAACTATTTTCTCTTATGGCTAGCACTTTTTGCATTCTCATTCAGAAATCTTTGCCTACCCCAGGGTCATGAAAGTGCTCTTTTATGTTTACTGCTTTCCTTTCACATTTTCATCAGCAATCCGTATGGACTTGGTATAAGGTTGGCAGTCAAGGTGTTTCATTTTTCCATATGAATATCACGTTGGTCCAACACCATTTATTGAAAGGGCCATTTTTCCCTCACAAAAGTTTTACCTTTATCTTCAATCAGATGACTGTATATGTGTGTTTGCTTTTGGATTTTCTATTCTGTATTTTTTTACTTAAAAATATTTTATTTATTTATTTTAGAGAGAGGGAAGGGAAAGAGAAAGAGAGGATGAGAAACATCCATCAGCTGGCTTCTTTATGTACTCTGACTGGCATGTGCCCCAACCAGGAATCGAACTGGAAACCCTTGGCTTTGCGGAACAGATGCCCAATGCATCCGCACTGGTCAGGGCTACTTATTTACTTTTCAATACATTTAGATCCTTGAGAGGTACAACATTACACAGATTCTGTGTTAATGGGCTTAGAAGGAAGGTTATTTGTTTCAGAATTTAGCATGAGCCATGCCACTGTTTCCAAAAACATGATTTACCTTTCCCCAGATAACTCTGGTTTTGTCCCATTTGCCACCAGGAGTCACTGTGGTATTCTTTGCTTGGTACACACAAGCCTGTATATCTTGCCTAGCTAGAATCCAGTTTCATCTCGATCATAAACACCTTCAATTTTAAGAAGAGCTGTGTGCTCCCTCTGGTTCTGGAGAACCTGCTTATAGCCAGCAAAAATGGCCTTGGACCACAGCCTTCCAGACTTATTTGTCGTTGTAGAAGTCCTGTTCCTGGCGGGCCCCACAGGCTTCATGAGGGCAGAAAAGGCTATTCTGTGTTGTTGATTAGATAGCCTGTTTGTCTACAGCCTGTTGTTTTTCTCTACAATGTTGTTTATATGAACGGATTTGTATTTCCCAGGTTTGTGTGACTTGAAGAAAAATGGGTTACCTACAGTATTTTAAATATTGTTTTATAAACTGATTTATACATAACAAAGTAGACAATATATAATGTGGTATATTATTGTTTTTTAATTAATTTAAATATTTTAAAATAAATAATTAGGCATATACCACTGTTACATTGATTTAAAAAAAATCTGTGTTGTAATTGTTGAATTTCCTCTTTTGTTTCAAGGGTTTTTCAATGATCTCCCAGTTACCTACTCTCTTTCTATGCTGGTCCAAATTTCACTCATTTCTGCACATAGAATTTTCAGAAACTCTATATTTATTTGTTGAAAGCTCACTTTAACTGTAAGGAGTTTATTAACGTTATTTCTGAATTTCTCAATTTGTTACTGTGCAAAGCTATGCAACATGCAAATGCTAAAAACTTTGCTTCAGTGAGCTTTCTGAAAAAAAAATGCCTGATGTGGGTTCTTCAGGTATGAAACAAGTTTCTCATCTTAATTTTTGGCATGTATCAGTGGTAGAGATTATATAAGTAATTTTTGCTTTTGGTGGGAAGCAGAAAACTTCCAGCTGGATAATTTAAAAAACTTCTCTCATTTTGGAGAAGCCGCTGGCTGACAGTGGTGTTAATGCAACTTCCCTTTTCTCTCCCCCCCGTCCATGGTACTCCACGGTTTTCCCAATAAACCGTTTAGGGTTTGTTTATTTGGTGATACCCTTGGGCATTCCACATAATGATAAAAATTAAGCTGCTGCTCATTAGACATGCGCAGTCAAAGGATAGGTAAAATGAAGAAAGTGGCGAAATGTGAAAAGCTAAAATGAGCTTTCCATTCCTCACCTTCTCTCTGACCTCTCTGAGGATTTTTCTCGTGAAAGAGCATGATAAATCTTTATCCTGCCTCCTTTCAGATTTTAAAGGTTATGAGAGAAGGATTTGAAACACTGAAATTTAATTAGAATCAGAATTTTAAAAAAATCGATGCCTTTGCCAGGCGTAGGTGTAATAAAATGGCCATCAGAGAGAACAGTTCTGCTTTTGGCAATACATTATTATAGAGCCTATTTTTATGAGGGGTCTTGGGAATTGGTGAAATAATTGGTTTAATAATGGTTGATATGATTTCTTTTTAGGTAGAGAAATCTGTGAAAATTTTGGCCAGTGACATACAAGTGGAAGAATAATGTGAGATTTCCCAGAGGTCTCCTTTCACAGAGAGGGCCTTTCATTTTCCTGTGGCCAGGATCTTGGATGTGATGGCTGAAGCTCAAGCAGCTGCCTTGTTACCATAAGGATTAAGACCAGGTACTGGGGAAGTGGAAAGTTAGAAAGAGCCTGACCCTAACCATACCAGTTCAGGGCTGTCTACCTCCGGACTTCTTTACTATGATAAAGAAATAAACCTCTAACTTGTTAAAGCTACTTCTTTGGGTTTTCAGTTATATGCAGCTGATTCCTATCCCACTATTTTAATGTGGGTTTACACTGTATTGTCTCTGCAAATAATGTTTTTCTTTTAATTTTGCACATGTGTGTACATGTCTGTACGTGCATGCTTGGTCTGATAAGTGTAATAAGAGCCACCCACAAAAGGACATATTCTATGATTTCACTTATATGAGGTAGTTAAATTTATAGAGACAGAAAGTAGGATAGCGGTTACCAGGGTTTAGGGGATGGGAGGGGAGTTATTATTTAATGGGTACAAAGTTTCCGTTGAGACGATGAAACACTTCTGGAGATGGGTGGTGGTGGTGCTCGTACAGCAGTGTGAATGCCCTTAATTCTGCTGAATCGTGCACTTGAAAATGGCTAAAATGGTAATTTTCGTGTTATGTATATTTTACCACAACAAAAGGGAGAGTTTATCCATGTAATTAAAAAATGGATCTCTGTGGGTATTAAATCATTATAGTCTCATATTTTATTAAGTCTAAGATAGCATCAGTTGTTAGATGCGCTATTACTTTTGTATAACTAAGCCAGAAAAAATTCTGTAGCTTAAACTGTGATGCTTTTTATCACTTAGAAGTTTTACCCTATCATTATTAAAAGAAATCTTTTAGATTTATTTGAATTGTTACCATTAGTTATGGGTGTGCATACATGGTAATTAGTTAAGATAATACTAAAACTTGTTAACATTCAGAGTTTCAGTATTTGAATGTAATTTTTTTGTTCAGTTGTTGATTTAGGGTTTTCCCCACCCTTTATTTTCCTCTGAAACATCAAAACATTTGTCCTATAGTATTTCTTAAATGCTATTTTCTATAGAATATTTTTTAAAATACTGACACTGACATGCAGGCCTGTAACCTAACCAGAGCAATAATGAAGTTCATCTCAATTTCAGAGATGTTAAAATATGAAAAAAAGCCAAACATATACTTAGAATCCATTGGGTATGTTTAAATGCGTGAGGTAACAGTTCTATCTAAAAATGTTAATAATTTTTCTCTTAAAAAATTTTTCCAATTATTAAATTTTATTTTCCAATTACAGTTTACATTCAATATTGTTTTATGTTAGTTTTAGGTGAGCATCATAATGGTTAGGTAATTATCTACTTTATAAAGTGACTCCCTCACCATGATATTTCAAGTACCCACCTGGCATCATACCTAGTTATTACATATTGTTGACTATATTCCCCCGGTTGTACTTTACATCCTCATGGCTACTTTGTAACTACCAATTCTATTTCTTAATTCCTTCACCTTTTCCACCCAGCCCCTCAAAGACTCTTCTTTCTGGCAACAACCAGTCCGTTCTCTGTATCTACAAGTCTGTTTCTAGTTTGTTTGTTCATTTATTTTATTATTTAGATTCTACATATATGTGAAACCATGTGGTATTTGTCTTTCTCTGTCTGACTTATTTCACTTAGCATAATACCCTGGGTATTTCGTATTTCATATTTCATAGATCATATTTCAAAGATTTCATATTTTTCAGAGCTGAGTGATATTCCATTGTTTATATGCATCACTTCTTTATCCACTCATCAGTAGATGGACACTTGGGTTGCTTTCAGATCTTTGCTATTATAAATAATGCTGCAATGAACAGATGAGTGCTTATATTTCTCTTTTTTGTTTCCATATTTCTTTTATTATTTTTTAATTTAAAATATTTTTTCTGTTACAGTTTATACTCAGAATTATTTTGTATTAGTTTCAGTAACCACAGTACAGTGGTTAGATAATCATATACAGGGGTGGACAAAAGTAAGTTTATAGTTGTGTAGGTGTACAGTTGTAATACAAATAAAGAATACAATAATTAATAAATGACAATACAAGGATAAACTCTGTTTAGCATACTCATGATTGTGAATCTACTTTGCCTGCCCTTGTACTTTACAAAATGTCACCCCTTGTATTTCCAGTACCCGACTGGCACTGACTGAGCCATAGTGGTCAAGGCCGAATATTTATTTTGTAACCCTGCTATTGTACTTTACTAAATAATTTATTAGTTCTAGTAGGGTTTTTTTTAGTGGAATCTTTAGGGTTGTCTCTATAGAGTATCATGTCATCTGCAAATGTGACACTTTTAATTCTTCCTTTTCAATTTGAAGGCCTTTATTCCTTCTTGTCTGATTGTTCTGGCTAGGACTTCCAGTATTATGCTGAGTAAGAGTGGTGAAAGTGGACATCCTCTTGTTTTTGATCTTAAGGGGAAAGCTTCTAGTTGCCCCTTGTGGAGTATGATGTTCACTGACAGTTTGTCATATATGGCCTTTACAACGTTGAGGTATGTTACCCATATCCCACTTGGGGTATGAGTTTTTATCATAAATGGGTGCTGGATTTTGTCAAATGTTTTTTCTGTATCTGTTGATATTAATATTTGAACACTGGAAATGATCTCTTTTACATCATAAAATATTATGAAAATATTGATTTTCAAGTAAATAAATAGGTAAGGGGATACATAGTTTTAAAAAATAACTTTAAAGGATAAATGAAAAAACAATATTAAGAGCATTCTGGTAGACAAAGTAACCCATTGAACAAGGGAAGACTGAAAATGTACTATGTTCCATTAAAAAAATACCATTTACATATTTTATTTTTAACTGGAGATTGTGGCTTAAGATGAATATCAATTTTCAGGGTATATGAAAACAATTCAGACAAATTCAGACGGAAGAATTCATATATTCAGCCAAGTATTTCCTTTCCTTCCAGCATTTCACTCAAAAGTCTTATTTTCTGTGGGTTTTTGTGAACTTTCCTTTGTGTTTCTGTAGCTGTTCTGAAACTGGATTGAACACCCCGCCCCCAGTTCTGAACATATTCAACAATTACTCAAGGTTGATGGCTCTACTTTTTTTAAAGATTCAGTCACCCAATTCAAGTCAGCAAATGGGCTACCAATTTAAAGTTCATTTGCAAAGTGGAAAATGCAGCATCCTAGCTATAAATAATCCTTCACATTGCTAACCCAGTATTGCAAAGATGGCCAAGTATACATTTGAGGTTATTTTCTGGTGAGTTCGACAGACTGGGATTTAATATCTTTGGGGTGTAATCATCAGGGACTGCTATATATGAGAAGATGTACAAAAATCTTTATTACAGGGAATTTAAATAAGTGAAGCAACACAGTTTAATATTGGGTGACTTTTAAGTAAAGCTAAATGTCTAAAAGCTTCGATTTTTAATATGATACTGTCTGAATTTTCAAGTGATCTTGTATTGAACTATGGCTGTGACTGACCTTTCAAAATTCTTACAGCTCATAAGCTAAGGCTTCATTGTTATTGTTTTTTAATAAATGATAATATAACAATTGATTTTTTGAGATGATTCACTCAGGAGGATTAGGGAAGCAAGGTTTTTTTGCTTACTTCAAATGGAGGAAGAATTTCTATTTAAAGATCTATTCAGCTTCTATGCTTGAAACTTGCAAGAAACAGAAGTTTCTCTTCTTTAGTAACAAAATCCTGTTTTGAAACCATATTCAGGATATTTGAACATTTTCATAAATAGAGGGACAGCATATTCTAGTTTTTATATGAGAGCATAATGGTATATGAGATACACTCATAACTCACATTGAGCTATTTTCACTGGGGAGGGTAAACTGTGTCCATCACTGGAGTGAGAACTGGTGAAATGTGGATGCGTACAGTGGCCAGTGACAGCTCACTTTGTTCCTCTCCTTCCTTCCATGCAGGCTGGCCAGCTGAACTTCTGGGAACTCACTGCTTCAGAGAGGAATCTTTTCCTGAATTTGAGGGGATTGCTGGTCTAGGACTTGGTGGTCTGGGTTGTCCCCACTTTGTGTAGGCTCTTTGTGTTCCTGGCTATGCATGTAAAGTTGTCTCTTTGGTCTTTGCCTTGGAACAAAAGATTTGGCATGATACTTTGGAAGTTTGTAAACTCCAGTAACCATAAGTCTAAACACAACTTGGGAAGTACTAAGAGGTGTCCCAGAGAGTCACCTCAGTTCCAGACGTAGTCCATCCTACCCACAACGTGTAGCAGTAACGCAATTTCTCCTTGTTAGTAAATACAGTCACTGGGCCAGTACAGTAGTCCCCACTCCCCTGTTTTTTGCTTGTTGGCTTATTAGCATGGAGAAGCTGGAATGGCTAGTTGGCAGTGTTAACTTCTACTTCACTGGGACCATTGTTGTATTCCCTGTTGGAAGCATTCGTTTTGGGGGACTGAGACTTCTAAACCAACAAAGTTTAAAGTTGTAGAGATTGGAAGAAAACATTATTTTGCTGATAAAGCTGCAACTTGGGGAGGCCTCAGTAGGGCAAACTCATCTCTGCTTCGTTTTGCTTCATCTTGCCTGGCAGCTGGGGCTGATGGTTGACTGGGGAGAATAGCACAGCTGAAGCTCTTGCCTGGAACATGGCTTCTTCACGCGGCTGCTTGGCTTCCTCACAAGCTGGTGGCAGGGTTTCTGGGGTGAGCATCATGGGAGTGAGAGCACCAGATGGACGTTGCACCCTTTCTATGATTTAGTGTGGAAATCAAAAACACCTTTTCCCATACGTTGTTGGTCAAGTAGTCGCAAGCTCCAGTTCCATGGGAGGGATCATAGACTCTATCTCTGAGCAGGGCCAGTGTCAGTCCCACTGGATTATTCTCATAGTGGTTTTAGATTCTTTGATTTCACACTATATTGCTGTATTTCTAAGTTGCCAAATTGCGTTTTGAGAAAAGGTAAAGTGGGTTGGTTCCTTTCATTCCTCCAGCAGGACATATTTTTGGCTGTTTCTGACTCTGCCATTTTTGCTACTTGTGTTACTGGTTTTTGTATTTCTTCTGATTTCATAGTGAAAATACTTGTTTTAACTTAATTTGTATGTATGGTTACTAATGCAGGTAGTGATTGCTTTGTATGTTTGTCACTTCTCTGAATTGTTTGCTGCCCCCTAACCTATTGGAGCCAGAATTTTCTAATTGGTTTGTTGTCAGTTCCTTAAAGTTAACACTGTTAGTCCTTCGTCAGATTTTCTTTGGTAAATATTTGCCCAGTATTTAAAAAATTCAATTTATGAAAGTTGGCTTTGTACAAAAGTTTCTAGTTTTTATGTAGCCTTATGTATTAGTCTTGCCATTTTTTCATCCTTTTATCGAAGAAACTTTTCAAATTTATTTTCTAATTCATTTGTTAATTTTTCTCTAGTGTTGAATTTACTTTTTATTTTAGCTTTAAATTGGCAGTCTTCATCTTGGATTGTTCTCATCTATTTTATCAATTTTGCAGAGAATATATCCCCTGAATATTATAGATAACATTGATCTTACACTTAATAAAATATTCTTATGCCTCAATACTATTTCTGAGCCAAGTAGATTCTGTAATTCGTTTGAAGAAGGTTGGTTGTCTTCTACCAACTCCTGTTCTTCCTTTCTTTCCAGAATCTTTTTCTGTACCCCATAATTTTTCCTTATTTGGCTCATTATTTTAGAAGGGGTATAAGTTTGCTGTTTTATGATTTGTAAAATTATCTAAAACTCAAGTTGCAATATTAAATATGTATCAGAGAGGCCCAATACTTTTCCTGCAACTCCTACCTCAGATCCAAGTTATGATGATAACGTAACTATGGAAAAAGCTAGCACCAAATCCCTGATGGTGCCTAGGGGCCTGGGAAAACAGGAGGGATTCAGGGCCAATATGTTTACCTCTGGGTTACCGTTATAGGTTGAATCATCAGGAAACTTCACAACCACCCTCTCCCCTATACTGGGTCTGTTTCTGTGTTGGGTGTGGTCCTTTGTACCCAGAGCAAACTACAGGGGTTGTCTACATTACTGAGGAAATTCAGTGTCACAAGCATATGCCCCACCCCCCAAAAAAATTGGCAAAGTGACCTAGATGAAATTGGACACAAAATGACTTCAAGTGGGCTTGGACTTTAAAAGATGAGGTCAGTGGTAATGCTGGGCTCTCAATGAGTAAGGGCAGTTGCAAACTACCACAAGCCTTCAGAGATACTGCTAAAGAGGATAGCAAGCCCTCAACATATTGGCATGTCAGGAGCACCATCCTCAAACATGAAGGATATGATAAAACAAATATATAGGGATAGACAGATGGAGAGAGATAAATATTTATGTTTTAATAAAAGAGTCAGTAATACTCTTAGCTAATTCTGCCCATACTAACTTATTACAAAGGTTAACATAAAAGTGTAAAAATTTTTACAAAGCTTAAAAATCACTACATATATAGTTTATTCGAGCAATAATCCCCTCAGAATTGGTTATTGCCACTATTAATGACTTGCTAGTTAGAGTGTTAATGGCCCATAGCAAAAAACTGCTGGTAATGACTGATTTCAAAGGGATTATAGCTTAATTAATGGCACTCTACCTATCCGTAGTCATTTTTGTGACTATCATTTTTATTGCCTATTTCAGGACCTTGAGCCTAGTTTATTACATTTGGAAGAATGTCACCAAGGCAGATAAAATATGTAATAATTTTCTGATTGTAGTTAGTTTGTAATATGTAGGCATTTCACTAAATTATTCCAATATTTCTTTGTTCCTTGCTAGTAAAATGTCACCTTTGACTTCTGGGTGGGTTACAAGAATGTAACTTAAAATCGATGCACTTATTTTTTGAAGGGAAAACACCTCAAATATTTCTGAATTAGTGGATACACATTTTTGCACATTTACAATTTGGTTTGGGTGGTAAATGGGCAAAAGAAAGCTGATGATAAAATTTAGCATTTTCTTTTGAGAATCTTCTTAGTCTATGCAGAAGACACTGTATATAAGTCACGAAACCTGGAATTTGGTTACAGCTCAGCCTCAGAGTAGTTACCTAATTATAACTTTCTGATTTTCACTAAAATTGATGAAAGTGAAAATCAGAAAATCATAATTAGATAATTACTCTAGATTATTGGACTAGATCAGCTCAGTTATTCATAGCTATTAAATTTTAAAATCATAAGTCACAGTTTAAAATGAGAGAACAGCCAAAAGCTTTATATTAGAGCTAAAGAAAAATCTTTTTTTCCCCTCAGTAAACCCCATAGGATATCCACATTTTTCCTTAAACTAAATATGGTCCTTTTGAATATTGCTTAAAGTAAATGGACCACCTTCTAGAGGTTGGAAGAGGAAAATATATTTTTGTGATAGTGTTGAATCTTATGGACTTTGGCCCAGCTCAGTTTCTGACTGGTGGTGTGATTTAGGGCCAGTGTCTTGAATTATCTAGAGGGAATCAAACCTGATGTTAATCAAAACACATGACAACAGCAGAAAAAATTCATTGAAATTTACTTTTCCACAAAAGCTGCTTATGTAGCTGAACTTAAGTTTCTAAATCCTGTGCTTCATACTGTGTAACTGGGGAACATGACTTAGAAGACCAGACTCTGAAAGAGTATAAGCTTCTCCTCTAAGTCAGTTGTTCTGAAAGTGTGGTCTGAGGACTCTCTGAGGGTTCAGAGAGTTTTCCAGAAGGTCCATGAAGACAAACCTATTTTATATAATACTATTAAGATGTTGTTTGCCTTCTTAATTCCAATTCTCTCACAAGAGTGGAGTTTCCCAGAGGTTTTATGGCACATGATACTATTTGGTAATGAAATGTATCGATATTTGGGCAATCTGCACAACTCAGTGAATCAATATTTTCCAAATAACCAACCCATGATGTTACAAAATTATGCATGGATAAAGGATTCCTTCAAAGGGCAAGACAGACCAATAGATTTTAATGTAACAGAATATGAAGATTATTGGTATGGTTTTGGATTTCACTTTGCAACCGACCATTGAAAAAAACTAATACCTGTTGAGTTTTGGTATAGCATCACAGAAGAATTTCACAATTATCTGAAAAAAATTCTTAAAATACCCTCTCCTTTCCAACTACATTTGTGTGAGAGTATGGATTTTCTTCATATACTCCGATTAAAAAGACACTGCAACAGACTGGAAGCAGAAACAGATATAAAAATCCAGTGTGTTCTGTTGGGCCAGATATTAAAATGATTAACAAAAAAGGTAAAATAATGCTACTTTCCCCACAAACTTTTTGATTGAGAAAATGTAGTGATTATTTTTCATAAAATGTTATTTATGTTAACATTTCATGGATTCATTATTATTATTTAAAAACAATTACTGAAGTTTTTTTGATTTCTATTTTTATTTCTAATGTGGTAAATAGTGATGAAATGATTTACACAAAAACTTTTTGGGATTCTTAGTAATTTTTACCTGTAACAAAGTATTCTGAGAACAAAATTTTTGAGAATTGTTGCTATAAGTCAATTACATTTCTAAAGAACTACTTGCTGCCATTGTGAACATTTTTAAAAATGTATTCCAGACCTTGAGACAATTTCCAAGGAAGATTTCTGAAAAGGTTCTGAGGTGTGGCGCATATAAGTGGAATGAACGTTTGGCTTCCTAAGATAAATATTTAAGTGAGTAAATTTTATTTGGATATAGAATTCCATTTATTATCATATTCTAAATTCAAATAAAATTCAAAATAGTTTAAATAAAAACAAATCATTTTTGTAGTATGTAGACTCACATCTTCTAGGTTATTAGAAAGAAAAAGCAGCATATCAAAGAAAGACTGGTTCACCTGAAATAGATGAAACGGATAATTAAAAGTCATGTGACCTTGTTACTTCTGGAAACATGGATGGTAAGTCCTGAGATTTGACCTTTGTGCTTCTGGAGCCTTAGATTGCTCTGAGTCTTGAGCCCTGAGTCTTTACTGTGAGCAGAAGAGCTTCCTGATCTTCCCATTTAGAAGGGATGTGATCTTGAGAATGCCCCACAGCAGTCTTTAGGAGGTGTAGCATTTTCAGTAAGACTTAGTTTTCATCTCACAGAGCAGAGGAGCTATGGCAGGGCACAGTAGGAGCAAACCATGCCACCACTTTTTTTTCTCTTCCACTGAACAGTAAAATGACAACAGTAAAGCTCACAACTATCAACAACCGAGCCTAAAAAAAAAACAAAACCAAAAATGAACCAAGCAGACAACTAAAACAGGAATAGATTCACAGAAATGGAGATCACATGGAGGGTTATCAGCAGTTAGGGGAAGCGGGGAGAATGGGGGAAAAGGTACAGGGAATAAGAACCATGATACAAAATAGACAGGGTGAGGTTAAGAATAGTATGGGAAATGGAGAAGCCAAAGAACATATATGTATGGCCCATGGATAGGAACTAAGGTAGGGGAATGATGGTGGGAGGGGGCTTACAGAGTAGAGGGGAATAAAGGGGATAAAAAATGGGACAAATTGAAATAACATAATCAATACAATATATTAAAATTAAATAAACTACCAAATCACCAGCACACTTGAATATATGACAGTGGCTGCAGACTGCGCTGTGGATGCTGTAAAGAGCTTCATGACCTTGATATTAAAGTCAGCTTCTGGAAAGAGGAAAAAGAGGTGAGTTTTGTTTCATATTTACTTTCAGTCTGTGTGTAATTGCAAATGATGAAAGAGAAGGTCAAATTCGTCATTCACCACACGAAACAGCCATCGCTGGAATCCTGCAGAGACGTTTATCTCCTTTTTCTGTGTTTGGCATTTAAACAGAACAAAAAGGTAATTAAACAATGCGAGAAGTTCATGCTAAGATACTGATCACATAATATGTGTTATGCATCTGTGGACTGTTTGAATTTTAAGAGGGGCCTGAAGTGGGTATCCAACTACAGCAAGCCATCTGGAAAAGTTTTTTCAGCAAAGGAATGAATACAGGTAAAGTGCTAGGCAAAGATTGGGTACCACTTTCCAAGTCTACATTACATGATATAGGGAAAGGCATAGTAGTAAAACAAAAATAAAATAAAGATGGAAAAATATTAAAACAAAAAAAGCCTACTAAAAAAATTAGTAAACCTCCCCATATCTATCCATAGCTGATTCTAAATTCTCCTCTAACTTTATAGGTATTTTCTTCCATGCTCTAGTCCAGTGCCCAAGCCTGGCTACACATGAGAATTACTAGATGATCACTTAAAATTTTTATTAGAACATAATAAATTTTAATAGTAAAAAATGTTCAAATGGTTCAGAATAGCATTAAATGAAATATAAAATTCTGCTATACCTCTTCCATTTTCCAGAGGTACCTACCTTTACTTATGCCTCCCTCCCTCCCTCCCTCCTTCCCTCCATCCCTCCTTCCCTCCCTCCCTTCCTTCCTTCCTCCCTCCCTCCCTCCCTCC
>PVKU01013702.1:0-27348 GCA_004027475.1 Anoura caudifer
TTTTTTTTATTTATTTAAAGAGAAAAATAAAACTGCATGATGTGCCTGTCAGTTCTGGGGATTGTGTTAGGCAAGTTGTAAGCTCCTTTTCTGGGTCACATACTTATGTTAGGAAAGCATGCGATTCAAAATTTGAAGAGTCAAATGCTATTAAATGTGCTCAATATGAAAGTAAATTCTTAATCAATAAATAAGCCTTGAGGTTTAACATTGTGACTATTAATTAAGTTTATGTTTGACATCGATTAGGTACCTCTTTTTCTCTATAGCAACGTATTTCAATCACATTTGTTCCTGAGAGTAATTGGATTTTTGAATAATCTCCAAATTGCCTTTCAAGCTGGTTTTCAAATCTCTAAACTATGTTTGTACATAATTTTGCTATGTTCATGTATGGCTTTATTTCCTCATATTTTAGGGAAACAATAATTGTGTACTTTCGAAAATAAAAATGATATTCTCATTGAGTCAACCCATGAAGAAATACAATTAGAAGTATCTTGCATGAAATCTGTTAGTATCTACACCACATTTTTCTTTGAACAGATTTGGATTGGTTTTCATGAAAACATCAAAGCTTGCTTAAGTCTAAACCTGATTGTCATTTTTTGTCTGTCTCAACAGTGGAGATAACTTTATATTTGAATAATTACCTCCTCCTGAGAACAAGAAGCTACTCTATCCACTATGCAGTTGCTTCTACAAACTTTCTAGCTGGGTTCTGTAAATGCAAAATATAAGATGTGACTTTACTGTCCCAAAATACATAGGGAGTCATAGTCTTGCTATTTTTTTTATCCACTAGGTGACATAATCCATGCAGCTTTTCAATACCTGTTAATGTGTAGGTGCCCGTGTATCATGCTTCATAATATTTAATACTCTTAGTTATTTTTTTAATGGACCATTATGTGCTAGTATGCTGATAGAGTAATGGTTTCCAGGGCTTTGTTCATAAATGCTCACGTTAGTGTTTATATTTTGAGTACTGGAACTTGAATGGAAACATAATGATTGATCAAGAAAATACTAATTTTCTTTTTGCTCTACAATTTAACAGTGATTTGAAGGAGAAAAATAATAAGAAAAACACAACTGATATTGATTTTAAAATGTGTTATTTGAATGTGAATAATCTGCTTTGTCAAGTTTGGTTGAAACATAAAGGCAAAAATGTCAAAAGACCAGTAAATGTTAACAAGTTCAATCAGGGTTTCCTTGGGAATGGGATTTAAATCACTCAATCTCTTGCTGCCCATAAAGTTCATTCTTTAAGATCAATGCAATCTGATTGCAATAAAACTTCTTACTCTTTAATATCACTTTTTATTTTTACTATAGTTCAATAAGGTTTTGATTTAAAGCAATTTTAAAAAGGTCATATCTTGAAATAACTAGAAAATACTTATGTGTTTTTCTTAACTTATTACATAGAAGTTCACAAGTGAGAAACATAAGAAAAAGGGAGGTAACAAATCGTACCCCAACATATTCCAAAAAGTTTTCTATGTTATCTGATAGTCTTTATATTCAGCTCTCTTTTATTGATAGAATATGGCTGAGTTCAATTCTTCATGACTTTCATACTCCAATCAAGTTTCTTCTGAGTTCAATTCTGAATTACCACATAACAGGGAAAGATAAACCTTTTTTAAAGGGTGGGGTCAATCTGATGTGCACATTTACTTATTTATTTTCACAAGGAGATGCTCCACAGTTAATATTCATATAACCACTACCCATTCATATGCTGAAATAGAAAATAACTAGAATTTTTTTTCTATATCTACATTTCTTCTAAACCTTGTATACTCTGTAACATGACCTTAATTATGATGATGGTAGCACATTTTAATAGACTTTACACTGTGGTTTCCAGTAGTTACTAACTGTTATGGTAATTATGAATAAAAAATTATTTGCCCATTAAGATGAATCCTAAATAATAATAATGGTAGTAGTAAACATTTATTAAAGGCTTAACTTTGTGGTGGGTCCAGTATAAATATCTGAGGATGTTATTTGGAGCAATACCCTGAAGTACAATTAAATACAATTATTATAGTGTTTTTATTAATTTATATAATTAATATGATGTATATCTTCACCCTGAAGTTCTCCCCTGAGCTCCAGATTTCTAGATTCATCTTCATACTAGATGTTTTAGATATTTAGTGAGCATTTTAAAACCTGGTCTGAGCACATACAAGAATTAACCAATGTATGCATAAATAAGTGTATAAGAAATCAATGTCACTCTCTCTTTCTCTCTCCCTTCCTCTTTCTCTCTAAAAATCAATCAATAAAAATAAACAAATGAAATAAAACATATTCATATCATAATTCTTACCTTTCCTGCAAAATCAGTTCTTCTCTTGATTCTCTGTCTTAGTTAATGCAACTCCATTTTTTTCTGTGGTCCAGGACAACAATATTGGGGTCATCCTTCATTCTGCTTTTTCTCCAACACCCTACATACAATCACCAATAAATCTCATAGGCACTACCTTTAAAACCTAACAGTTATTCATGTCTCATGATCATCTCTCATCCAACACATTGGTCTTCTTGTCTTTTTCCTGTTAAAACATGTCAAATATGTAAAATCTGTCTGCTCAGAATTCCCCAGTGGCTTCCCAATTTTCTCATATTAAAAGTCAAAGTCTTGCCCTGGCTGGTGTAGCTCAGTGGATTGAGCGCGGGCCTGTGAACCAAAGGATCGCGGTTCGATTCCCAGTCAGGGCACATGCCTGGGTTGCAGGCCAGTTCCCGGCAAGGGATGCACAAGAGGCAACCATACATTGATGTTTCTCTCCCTCTCTCTCTCCTTCCCTTTCCCTGTAAATATAAATAAATAAAATGTTTTTTAAAAAAAGTCAAAGTCTTTACAATGGTCAAGGTCTTAAACCATAAGTTTCATTCTTCAAACTATGTCCTTATCTCTCTTACTTCTTCCCCTGCTATGATTATTCTTGATTGCTCAGTCTAGTCATACTAACTGTCTTACTTTTCCTGGAACAAGGCAGGTACTGGTAATCCACTGCCCCCTAGTGACTCTCAGGCACTGCTTTCTTACCTCCTTCAAAACTTTTGCTCACTTAATATTCATGGAGAGTAATTCCTGGACTACCTCAAGTTTAAATTTAAAACTGGTACCCATGCCTCCATTGTTCTAACCATCCTTACCCACTCTCCTTAGTTATTTTATTTCAATGGTACATACTAGCATCTAATATAATATGTCTTACCTGCTTATTTAACTTACTATCTATCCCTTCCCTCTTGAATGTAAGGCATGAGAACTGATATTTTTGTGTCTATTCATAAGTATGGGAGCAGTGCCCAGCACATTATAGACTCTCAATAAATATTCAATGACTGAGTGAATAGATGAGTAATTTTATAGTAGAGATGCTGAGGCTAAAATTATCCTGCTATTTTGTTTTCTTATAAATGATCTATTCCCTATTCCCATGAATGAAACAATGTAAGAGCAGGACTCTTCTTGTACATTCTCTGTTACATACCCAGAATGTAAAGAACACCTGGCACCTAGTAGTTGAATAAATGACACATAACACTTTTTCAGTGAGGAGACTCAAAGATTGCAAAAATCATTTTCACATCTCTAAAATTATTTTTATATAACTAGAGTCTATTTAAAAAAACACATGTATTTGCTTGTGATTCACTTGCAAATTAGAGTGGAAAGAGGGATTTAAGCATTTTATCCTATTGCTTCCAGAATGTTGAAAGCCTGAGGCAAGTTTGAAAACCAAACAAACTTGAACTTTCCTCAATCTTGCTTGCCTGTTATTCTACAGAGAAGAGATACATACAGAGAAGACAGATATCAATATCCAAATACTGTTCTCTTATGGGAAATATTCTTAATTTTTACACTGAGTGCCATAGGTGGTGGTGATGAGAGATGAGAGTGCATGCAGTTGCAGAAATGGGAGAAATCAAGTTAATGAGGGTCAATGACTGGGAAGGGGGTCATCTAAGGTTATGAGACTTGCCACTGAGAAGCAGATGTAGTTTATCTAATTCACTCTTCACTTCTTGCTAGAAGCACTATTTAATGAACTTGGCTTTCTTTCTTGATGTTAGTGAGATATTTACCTAGAGGTCAGAAAAAGAATATTGGTGTCATTTGTTGTTTTTGTTGTTGGTGGTAGTGAGATGGTGGTGTATATATGCATATATATTTTTAAGAAGAAAACTTTAACACTGTGCTAAGTTGTCTTTATTCTTTACAGTTTTCTTATTCTCCATTGATTAAAACTCTATTTTTCCATTCATTTCCTGTATTTATTTGACATGTACTTATTTAATGAAGATATATCTGATAAGAAACACATATCTAGTATATTAAAAAAATGACTTGTTATAAAATGTTGATTTCCAAGTAAAAGAAATGAATTTGATGTAGTGCTAAAGCTTAAACTGGAGAAATAAAATTTTAATCTATGGAGGAATTTAGGTGGTCATATATTTTTAAATATTTTAATATATAAACAATGAATTTTAACAAAAAAATTTTGCTTTAGAATTGTATCTTCCTTCAGAGTACATTTCTGATAATCTGGACTTCCTGTGAAGATGGAGGCATAGGTACATACATTTCACCTCCTTGAGCAATGAAAGAGAGAATTACAACTATATCTAAAAACAAATAATAATGATAACTACCAGAAAATCAAGCTATATGGAAGTCTGGCCACCAAGAATTTAAAGAAGCCATATTCATCTAGATGGGTAGGAAGGGTGGAGTTGCAGCGATGGGCAGAGAAGCATGAAGAAACTGTGTAGTGCAGAGAGATGGTGGCGGTGGAATGGGTGGTCCCACACTCATGTGCAGTGGATAAAAATCAGGAGAGATACCTTGGGAGGGAGCAATCTCAACCCCAGGCCAGACCACATAGAGCAGGGTTCCAGCATCCGGACAACAACTCTTGGTTATAAAAAGTAGTTGGGGCAGTGATAGAAACCACTGGATATTCAGGACAGTCTGTTTAAAGGGCCCACATGGACTTACAATGTATGCAAACACAGCCACTCTGGGATTCACCACTAGAACAACAGATAGAAGGGTGCCAGTTGCATAAGGGAAGTGGGTGAAATGACTAGAAATGGAGAAAGTACCAGGAAAACCTCCAAAGGCCAGGCAGTGGCATTGGACCCTCTCCAAGCTCTCTCCTGACACAGAGCCACAGAGCTATAAAAGGAGTAGCCCCATCCTGGTGATTATGTAATGCTCTGTTCCACACAATTTACAGGTGCCTTTTCTAAAGCAAAAAGCCAAAGCAGCTCTACCTAATACACAGAAACAAACACTGGGAGACTGCCAAATTGAGGGGACAAAGAAATATAGCCCAAATGAAAGGGCAGAACAAAAAAAAAAAAAAAAAAAAAAAAAAAAAAAAAAAAAAAAAAAAAAAAAAAAAAAAAAAAAAAAAAAAAAAAAAAAAAAAAAAAAAAAAAAAAAAAAAAAAAAAAAAAAAAAAAAAAAAAAAAAAAAAAAAAAAAAAAAAAAAAAAAAAAAAAAAAAAACAGAAAAAGAACTAAACAAAACTGAATTAACCAACCTACCAGATACACAGTTCAAAAACTGGTGATCAGGATGCTTAAAGAACTCCTTGAATATAGCAATAAAATAAAGAACATCCAGGAAGAAATGAAGGTTACACTAAGTGAAATAAAGACCAATATACAGGGAACCAAACAGTGGAGAGGATAAAGCTGGGATTCAAATCAGTGATTAAGAATATAAGGAAGACCAATGACATAGTTCACAGATATAGAACAAACATTTCAGAAGTTTGTATGGAACCATAAATGACCCCAAATAGCTGCAGCAATTTTGAGAAAGAAGAGCAAAGTAGGAGGGATCACAATACCTGATAACAAACTGTATTACAAGGGGTAATAATAATTACAAACTGTATTTGTGTTACAAACTGTATTATTTTGTAATCAAAACAGCCTGGTGCTGGCATAAGAACAGACTCATAGACCAATGGAACAGAATAGAGAGCCCAGAAATAAACCCAAGCCTCTATGGTCAATTAATATTTGACAAAGGTGAAAGAAGCATAAAATGGAATAAAAATAGCCTCTTCAACAAGTGGTGTTGGGAGATCTGGACAGCTACATGCAAAAACAATGAAACTCAATCACCAACTTGGACCATACACAAAAATAAATTCAAGGTGGATAAAAAAAATAAATATAAGTTGTGACACCATAAAAGTCCTGGAGGAAAACATCAGCAGAAAAATCTCAGACATTTTACACAGCAACATCTTCACTGATATGTCCCCTAAAGCAAGGGAAGTAAAGGAAAGAATAAAAAAATGGCACCTCATCAAATTAAAAAGCTTCTGCATGGTGAAAGAAAACAGCATTAAAATGAAAAGAGAACTGTATGTGAAAACATATTTGCCAATGATACCTTGGACAAGGGTTTGTGCTCCAAAATATGTAAAGAACTCACAGGACTCTACGCAAGGAAGACAAAAATCCCAATTAAAAACTGGGCCAAGGACCTGAACAGACACTTCTCCAAGGAAGACATACAGAGGGCCCAGAGACATATGAAAAGATGCTCAGCATCACTAGCCATCAGAGAAATGCAAATTAAAAACACAATAAGATGCCACTTCACACCAGTTAGAATGGTCATCATAAATCAACAAACAAGTGTTGGAGAGGTTGTGGAGAAAAGAGCCCCAGTGCACTGTTGTTGGGAATAGAGACTGGTGCAGCCACTATGGAAAACAGTATGGAATTTCCTCAGAAAACTAAAAATGGAACTGCCTTCTGACCCAGGAATTCCACTGCTGGGATTATATCCTAAGAGTCTTGAAACACCAATCCAAAAGAGCCTATCCACCCCAATGTTCATAGCAACACAATTTACAGCACCCAAGTGTTGGAAACAGCTTGGGTGCCCACCAGTAAATGAGTGGATAAAGAAACTATGGTACATTTACACAATGGAATTCTACACAGCAGAAAGAAAGAAGGAGCTCCTACCCTTTGTGACAGCGTGGATGGAACTGGAAATCATTATGCTAAGTGAAATAGCCAGGTGGTGAGGGACAAATAGCATATGATCTCAGCTTTAACTGGAACATAATCAATGAAAGAAAAAAGCAAACAAAATATAACCAGAGACATTGAAATTAAGAACAATCTAACAATAGCCAGAGGAGAGGGAAGAGGGGATGGTGGGGGGAAGGATTTTCAGGAACTACTATAATGCACACACGGACAAATCCAAGGGGGAGAGTGACACAAGGGAGGGAGGTGAGTTTGGCTGGGGTGGGGGGGGAGTGGTGGGGGGAAAATGCAGACAACTGTGATTGAACAACAATAAATTAATTAAAAAAAGAATATAAGGAAGAAATAAGCATTCAACAAGAACAGCAAGGAAAAAATAATTTTAAAAAATGAGGATAGTGTAAAGACCCTCTGGGATAGCTCTGAATGTACTAATATCCAAATCACTGGAATGCCAGAAGGAGAAGAGGAAGATCAAGAAATTGAAAACTTATTTGAAAAAATAATGAAAGAAAACATCCCTACTTTAGTGAAGAAAATAGGCATACAAGTTCAGGAAGCACTGAGAGTCTCTAACAAGTTGGGCCCAAAGAGGGCCACACCAAGACACATCATAATTAAAACACCAAAGGTAAAAAGATAAAGAGAATCTTAAAAGCAGCAAGAGAAAAGCGGAGTGTTACCTACATAGAAATTCTGACAAAACTCTCATCTGATTTCACACAAGAAACTTTCCAGGCTAGAAAGGACTGGCAAGAAGTATTCAAAGTGATGAAAAGCAAGGGCCTACAACCTAGATTACTCTATCTAGCAAAGCTATCATTTAGAATGGGAGAGCAGATAAATTGCTTCCCAGATGAGGTAAAGCTAAAGGAGTTCCTCATAACCAAACTATTATTACACAAAATGTTAAAGGGACTTATTTAGAGAAAAAGAAGATAAAAACTACGAACATTAAAAAGGCAACAAATTTACAACTTTTAGGAACTGAATCTAAAAACCAAACTAAGCAAACAGTCAGAAAATGAACAGAATCCTAGGTATGGATATCATTTGGAGGGTTATCAGCTGGAAGGGGGAAGGGGGAGTTTGAGGGAGAAGGTGCAGAGAATAAGAAGCATAAATGGTAGGTACAAAATAGACAAGGGGATGTCAAGAACAATATAGAAAATAAAAAAGCCAAATAACTTATATGTACAACCCATGGACATGAACTAAGGGCGGGAGGAATGTGGGTGGGAGAGGGGTGCAGGACAGAGGGGAATAAAGGGGGGAAGTGGGACAACTGTAATAGCATACTGAATAAAATACATTTTTTAAAAAAGAAGCCAACAGACAATCAGAATTATATTTTTAAAAGATAATTTCTTTAAAAATTTGAATAAGAAGAAAAATAGCAAATTCAGATTTTATAAAGTGTTTTTAAAAATAATAAAAGAACTAGTAATCCAATGACCTAAATCTCTAAGTTAATTGTTGAAATAAATTATACTAGGACATTCAAATGTACCTCATTCTTTGTTAGAGAGTATGAATTAAATTTTGAACATAAAAGATTTAAAAATTCAAGATAATATTGATATATATAAGTAATATCTTTTTTATAACCTAACCTTTGATAAAAGTGGACAGATTTTGAGTGTTTTATATTATAATAATTTCAAGAGTATTTTGATTATACTTTGCTTGTGGTCTTTAAGAGTCATTCTTTTCTCTGACTTTGCTTCAAGTGAAATGTAATATTTATCAGTACAATAAAGCATTTTGAATGTAATTAATTTGAATTGATTCATTTGCATTTCTGTAGCTACTAGAGAAATTTTATTTGAGCAGAATGTCAGCCAATTCACAATTTTTGTAATTTTCTGGGAACATGAGTTATAGTGTAAATGTAAGGTGTTTCATGATAGCTGGGCAGTATCTCCACTGGAACCCATGTTTATTAAGTAAGCTGTTATTTGAAATAGCATTTTCTCGTTATCTCAGAATAACATTGTAAATTATGTGTATTATTTGGAATACCAAACAAATATTTTCAGGAGCTCATCAAGCACCTGATTTACAGCTCTGAAATCATCCCAGTGTTGTTCTGAGAACAAATCCTGTTTGCGTATATATTATGAAATTAGACTACACTAAGCCCAAAAGGCAGATACAATCGTTCTTTGAACTATACAATAAATCCTGCTTCTCTGAAAAGGTTGAAAGCATATTTGCACTTTTCAGAGGTAATGAAATGCATCTTAATAGACTTAAATATGCAGCTTTAATAAGTATCAACCAAATATAACCATTTCCTGGTTGTGATAATGTGGGCTTCTAACATTAAGGTGGTTTGGGTTTTTTTTTTTTTTTTTTAGTTAGCTCTTAGTTGTTTTTCCTATTTGCACAACAGTAAATATGAAGCATTAGGCTTGTGAATTGATTAAACTTCAAAATTATTATCTTGTGAAAGTAAACAGTAATCACTTGTTTAGTCAGCAAATATATGCTTAATAAAAAAACATATTATGCTAAGCTTTTCAGAAGATCTGCCGTTAGCTTGATAAGTAAAAATACTCCCTCTCCAAGTCTCTGTAATCTCAAGAATAAAATGAAATAGAATCTGTGTTCTAAAGGGGTTTGCATGATTACCTATAATTATGAAAAGTTCCTTTTACCATAACAACTCTATCTATGGGTAGACATCTGTGCTTGAAAAATTTTTCTTTGAACAGAAGTTGACATTGAGAAATATGTGGGTTTTTTTTTTTTTCATTTTTCACTTCTCTAGAGAGTTTTAGAACTTCAGATGAAACTACTACTTAGAAAATTGTCCCTTACTCCTCAGCAGACTAAGGGCAATTCAGAATTAGGATTTGGGCCTCACTCATCCAATATTAAGGGGAAACCTTTATCTGAATTTAGGAGATCCTGTCCACACCCCAGAAATGGAGTTAGCAGAAGGTTTAACTTAGGAATTTTGTATGTCTAGTTGTTCTAAATTTTGCTTGAATAGCCTAAACACAATGGCATAAATAAAAATAAATGTCCTTCGGAGTAACAAGAACATCATATTCATCACACCTGATTCTTTCTCATCACAGCTGATGTGTAGAGAAATGATTAGAAATCATATAGACACTGATGAGGAGTGAGAGGAAGTTATTTAAAATTCTGCTGCACCTTGTGCTCAAAATATCTCTGTCAGCTTATAGACACTTATAAACAACTTAGAAAACCATGTTTTTTAATCCTGAAAAAGCTTAATTTTATGAATATTTTAGTTATATTTAGACAGATTGAACTTTTTAAAAACTCAAGAACAACATATTCGTCCTATTTCATAACAAGTATAACTGAAAAAAGTTAAAGAAAAACAAAAGATCAACAAATGTTTCCTAGAAAGTGTAGTTATTTCCCTATGCAAAGACAACTCTCCTGTTGGTCCATGGTTGTTGAAGAGCACTGTATTAATTATTAGGACATAAGTATAGCTTTTGATGATATATACAGCTAGATTATATCTACCGTATTCCAAATGTAAAACCAAAACTCAGGGCAAGGAAAGCACCTGACAAGTGCCTTTAAACCCATCCTTAATTGAGGATTGATCCACATCACCATGTATTTGTTTGGTGGAAACACAAATTTCATGTAGATAGGAAAGTACATACAGGCTGTTTACTTGGTTAGCTCTCATCTCTTAGACATACTTAAGGTAAGTTTTTACCTTAAAAAATGATGAGTTGACTTCATCCAAGTTCAAACATTTTCATTTTAATATCACCTAAATGTGAATTAAAATTTTATTATTATTGGTTGATAAGTAATAAATTATGAATGAATGAGAGAATAATATATTAGTTTATTAGCTAAATGATACATATTTGCAAATAATTTACACCTAAATTTAATAATATTCTTTGACTCTTGTTTAATCACTAGTCCTTTTATGATTAACAGGTTCTTAAGAGAGAAAAATCTCTATTTCTATTTTCATAGTACTCTTCAGGTTGGCCATTTCTTTCTGCTGGTAGAAATGTGTCTGGTTGTTATAATGTATGCTATGAAACATTTTTTAGCACAATGTTGAGATCTAGCACATTTTTTCTGTTCTGTGAAGTCTCTCTTCTGTTTTTCTTAATCGAAAGGCCTAATTGGGATACTAATGAGACTAGTATATATGGCTCCTTTCACCATCTTATTTATGACTTTCCTATTAGTACAGATATACTTTTGGTAATACTGCTGAGTAAGAGGCACACTGTTCTGTCTCACCCAAATACTGAAGTTTGTCTTTTTGTCTATTGACCTTTGGTATTTTGAACACTGGGGTAATGTGTTCTGGCTTTAGCTCCTCTGATGTAGATTGGCTTCTAAGTTACTCTATGGCCACTGTTCCCATCTCTTGAAGCATAGTTCTCATGTGTTTTTTCTTCAGATGTGTGGCTGAGGGATTAATGGTTTCATTATTTTTCCAGTCTGGAAGACCATTTTATGTAGAGTATTTCAGCAGCTCCACTGGTCAGTTTGACTCAGAAAGAAACTGCATCAAGTTGTCCTAAGGCTTTCCTCTCTAAAAAGTCCTTTCTAAATAAAATAGCTCAGAATTTCTAAAGTTTTACTAATATTATATTAATTCCAAAATAATCATATAACAATGTAGATCATATTGATATATATGATTAGATCATTGTTTCTGTCTGTGGTTAAACAATTTTGCAAAATAATACATTAAACCAAGTTAATCAGGTGTTTTATCATAGGATTTCTCATTGTCTTCAAGGTTCTTATGTCCTTTGTAGAGATCTAGAAACTTTTTTATGAAGAGTGTCATGGATTTGTAAAACAGACTTTGATGAATGCTAATGTAGATTTTCCCCTGCTCTCCACTCCCAGGAGTGACTCAGAGAGGACTTAAATTTAATTTCTTTCATCCAGTTCTTCTATTCCTAGATTGAAGAGGATGTTCTAGCCATTGAAACATGATAGAAAAGTAATACCATTACATGTAAACATTGTATTCTACTTTGGAGCTTAATATCATGTTCTCCTTTCTCAGCCACCACACATTACTTCATACCTCCTTCTCTTGAATCATGTTCTTATATTGCTAGTGTGGACATGTCCTTTCCAAATATATCATATGTACCTTTGAGAAGTCCCTGTATTACAGCTCCTTTAGATTACTGTCCTACAGCATTTGTCAAGGGCAAAATAAATGTTTAAGTTTAAAATGTAAAAATATCAAATACTACATGAAAAAATAATAATAAATAATATTACAACAAAATTATTGAGTTATACTGTTCTCAATGTAAAACTGCGTGGCTGTGATTATCTGAATCCCTAGTAAAGTTTTGGGCAAGGAAACTAAGTAGTATCTGTTAAAATGTTTATAATGTGGGATTCTGAAAGTGACAAAATAACAGGTTTAAAATAGGATAAAATACATAAAGCAACTTTTTTAGATAGTGGATAAAATTTCTCATAGAACTATGATCCTTAGGAGAAAGGGCACTCAGTAAATAAGCTCCAAATTTACTTTGGTTTCTGCCTGGAAGCATTTTTCAAACTTTGGTCTAGGAAGTAGAGCCCAAGGAGAGGTCAGCTGTCTCATTGGATGGAGCAAAACCTCGATTATTTTTGGCTTCTGAGGTAGCTACAATTTTCAAGGCAGGTTATCACAGAGAATATTACAGATATGAGCATAAGGATACCTTGAATCTTTGAATGAACTCCAAACTGTCATTCATTATATATATACAATTATATATATAAAATATATATATATATATCAGGAGAAAATAATGGAAAGGATGAATGAAACTAAGAGCTGTATTAAATGAGTGAACTAAAATGGTTGTCTCTTATTTCCCTTACCCTTAAAGTGGAAATGACAGTAATGAGAATAAGTTAACGAACTGGTAATTATAAGGCATGTACATTAGTAGGGAACTATACCTATTTTTAATTAGATTTTCATATGCTGAATATAGTAGTAAACTTCTGAGGGCATTTAATTAAAAGCTTTCTTTTTTCCTAGCTTAATGAAAAGATCAACATTGAGGCAAAGGTTGAAAATTAGATCAAATCATTTTCAGGATATCATATTCTTTACTCCTTCCAAATATGCCCAGAAGCCTGAAGAACTGAAGATGTAATTTATGTGTTTTCTCTGTTATTTGTTAACTTTTTTAATGAAATTATTCTTGGGTCTCCACTACCAAGGCAGCCTCATACTTTTCTGGCCTTTTATAGATAATCAACTGTGGATCTTTCATGACTATTCACTTTGAAATCCTCAAAATGCAAAACTGTGTCATAATGTTTTGATATTTTTCTGTCTGAGCATTGTACCCTCATAGACATTCTCACTGTTTAGAGAGACTTTAACCATAGATATCTGAGTTAGTCTTCTTGCACAGATGAGTTGCAGGACTTCAGTTTCAGGTAAAGAGATTTCACCTGGTCAGAAATTTAGTGACTTATTTAGGAGACAGAATTGACTTTACATAAGGGAGGGTTAGATTTGACTTCTCTTACAGAGACAAGTTGATGTTATCTATAAGGAATCTTATTTTTTTGCTAGGTTGTCTTTCCATAAAGTGTGAACCATCCATCACACTCACCACATTCATTGCTCAGTACAAAAAAAAAAGAGATCTAAACACAATTATATGTCAATGGTTATGTGTTTCTACAAATTTTCTCTTATACACCAGCAAAATTTTGTGATTCCTCTGACAGATATTAAAACAATAAAATTGTCAATTAAAATGTCCTAAGGAGACTCTGGTCAAGATGGAGACATAGGTAGATACACTTTGCCTCCTCATGCAACCATAGAAAGAATTACAACTAGATTTCAAAGTAAGTAACACCCAGAACCATCAGAAAATCAAGCTATATGGAAGTATGATGACCAAGGATTTAAAGAAGCCACATCCATCCAGACAGGTAGGAGGGGTAGAGTTGCAGAGACAGGCAGGCAGGTGTGGAGATGCAGCATAGCACAGAGAGGCAATGATGGCAGTGGATTGGATGATCCCACATTCATGTGTGGTGAATGAAAATTGGAAGGGATACCTTGGGACTGAGCAACCCCAGACCAGACCATACAGCCCAGGGTTCCAGTACCAGGATGATAAATCCCCATAACTTTTGTCTATAAAAATCAGTGGGGATTGGGACAGTGGAAGAAACTGCCAGATTTTCAGGAGAATCCATTTAAAGGACCTGAGTGGACTTAGAATATACACAAACTGTCCTAATCTGGGATACCACCAGGGCAACAGCTGGCAGGGTACCAGTTGCATATAGGAGGTGGATAAAGTGGAAATGGGGCAAGTGCCAGGAAAACCTCCAGAAACTATGCAGCGGTATTGTATCCTCTTTGAGCCCTTTCCTCACACAGAGTCACAAAGCAGTAAAGTAAGTTGGCTTGCCCAGGCAATTTCCTAAAGCTCTGCCTCACACAATTTATAGATGCCTTTTCTACAGTAAGCCATGCTACTAAGACAAGGAGTCAAAGCAGCTCTACCAATACACAGATACAAATACAGGGAGGATGCTAAATTGAGGAGATAAAGAAATATGGCCCAAATAAAAGAACAGAACAGAAACCCAGAAAAAGAAAACTCCAAACCCCAGAAAAACTGAGTTAACTAACCTATCAGATACACAGTTCAAAAACTGGTGATCAGAATGCTCAAAGAACTCATTGAGTATGGCAATAAAATAAAGAAGATCCAGGAAGAAATGAAAGTTACACTTCACTTTTTTAAAATTATTTTTTTCAAGTAAGTGAAATAAAGACAAATGTACAGGGAACTGAAAGTGGAGGGAATGAAGCTGGGATTCAAATCAACAATTTAGAATATAAGGAAGAAATAAGCATTCAGCTAGAACAGCAAGAAGAAAAAAGAAATGAGGATAGAATAAGGACTCTCTGAGACATCTCCAAATATACTAACATCTGAATCATTGGAATGCCAAAAGGAGAAGAGGAAGAGCAAGAAATTGAAAACTTACTTGAAAAAATAATTTTGAAAAATCCCTAAGTTGGTGAAGGAAATAGACATACAAGTTCAGGAAGCACAGAGAGTTCCAAACAAGTTGGACCCACACAGGACCACACCAAGACACATCATAATTAAAATGTCAAAGGTTAAAGATAAGGAGAGAATCTTAAAAGCAGCAAGAGAAAAGCAGAGAGTTACCAAAACCTCATAAGACTATCAGCTGATTTCTCACAAGAAACTTTGCAGGCTAGCAGGGACTGGCAAGAAGTATTCAAAGGGATGAAAAGCAAGGGCCTACAACATAGATTACTCTATCCAGCAAAGCTATCATTTAGAATGAAAGGCAAAAAAAAAAAAGGAGTTCATCAACACCAAGCCATTTTTACATGAAATGTTAAAGGGACTTATTTAAGAAAAAGAAGATCAAAAGTATGAACATTAAAAGGGCAACACATTCACAACTAACAACTGAATCTAAATACCAAACTAAGCAAACAACCAGAAAAGTAACAGAATCAGAGATATGGAGATCATTTGGAGGGTTATCAGTTAGGGGAGATAATGGGGAGAAAGGTGTAGAGATTAAGAAGCACAATTGCTAGGTACAAAATAGGGATATGTCAAGAATAATATAGGAAATGGACAACCAGAGAAGTTATATGCATGACCCATGGACATGAACTAAGAAGGAGATGGCTGGAGAGAAGGGCATAGAAGGTGGAAGGTTGTAAAGGGGGAATAACTGGGATAACTATAATAGTGTAATCAATAAAATATATCTTAAAAAGATGCCTTAAGGAGTTTAGAGATTGCCCCACTTTTTTGACAGAGGTACTATTAAATATATATATGTGTGTGTGTGTGTGTGTGTGTATGCATATACAGTATAGTATGCATATACAGTATAGTACAGTATATGTGTATGCATATACAGTATATGCAGTATACTGTATACTGCATATACAGTATAGTGTGTATGCATATACAGTATAGTGTATGCATATACAGTATAGTATATATAGTATATATACAGTGTGTATGCATATACAGCATATACATGTACAGTTATACAGTATACAGTATACAGTATAGCATATACAGTATAAATTTAGAGAACTAGTTTCTTATAAAAACCCACTGTTTTATGGTATCAAATTTGAAAACAATCTTAGCAACTCTAAATAACCCTTAGCTACCTCAGGTTCTAAACAGAGGGTCTTAGAAATGAAACAGATGAGTTTGTGAGGAATGGGCCATTTAACTTTGTTTCCCTTGATACAGCAATTTTAATGCATGTGTGTGTACATGTACATGTATATATTTGCCATGTTTTATTTCCAAAAAGTTTACATGAATATCATCATTTAACATCACTGATGCAGTTCATTTTACCAATGGAAAAATATAGGTCAGTTTATGGAAGACTAGTTGACAGATCTAAGTCTTTGCTATCCTAACCCACTGTGTTCTCAGCCATATGTGCTGTCCATTGTCTCTGATAGCAAAAGGCCAACTTATATTTTTGTGATATTATAATTATCATGGGGGGTTCTCTGTAATGGGCGTGCTGGTGCCTTTCTCTTGACAAAATGTTGAGTTATGTTTACCAAAAAGAAGCTTAACCAAGAACAAAAAGTCAAGAGTGTGTTAAATCACCAGTTACCACAATTGATATTCTCACAATGTAGTCTGAGAGCATTGTCCCATATTGTTACATGTATCAACTCTTGGTTGATGGACCTGCACTGCTCTGGACTGCACAGCAGTGCTTTAGGCCTGCAGCCTGCATAATTGCTGATTTTGAATTATGAAGCTCAAGTTGGGCTTATCTTGCCACCTTTGATGTCATGCCCAGATTCTGGTTTGATATAGCTTGTAGGAAACTTACTGGTTTCTCCAGTTTTAAATGAGAACTCTTCAGCTTTTGTGGAATTTCAGCTTACAGTCCAGACAAAAATGAAGTATCAGACAGCCTTTTGGTTAGGTAGGTTTTACTGAAGCAAAAGAGTTCTTACAGTCCTAGGATCCACATGTAGCATTCTCAGGGTCATGTTTGTGCTTGTCACGCTACCAAAGACAATGTCAGCTTCACGGTCACCAGTGCAAAATTCTGGTTAAAAGGTTTATTTCCAGCTGTGTTGATTAAGGTTGATGTTACACTGCACAGCTAGGAGCTGGCAGATCTTTTCAGTCAGTTCTCAGTTTACCCCCAGTAGGCACTAGTTGCACTGAGGAAAATTACATAGTGTTATTAAGGGCATGGACTTAGAGGGCTGCCTTACTCAAACAGTTGAAAGATCGACTGTCCTAAGGACTGGTGCTAGTCTTCTCTCTTAATGAGGTACCACTCGTATTTATTCTCCCCATTCATTCATCTCCTGAGAGTTTCTAGAATACAAGGTCTTTCATCAACTAAATATTGAATTACATGACTAATTTGATCAGACTATGTGTTTTTCATGTCCCTTAACATCGTTGGTTTTCTTTTCTTCTTTTGTTTTTATGATCATTTTCTAAAAGTCTTTGTGATTGGTTTGGATTTCTTTAAAAGGATTAGCTATGGCATCTGCACATAATTCTGCAAAAACCTGTGCCATCTTTTTGTGTTTTGAAGGATGAACTTCTGTAGTTGTAAATCAAATAATGGCAAGGCTTTGTCTTATTGAGTGCAATTTAGGTAATCTGTTTTACTAGATAACAGGAATTATATGGTCAAATGACCTCCTTTTGATCCCTAACCCTCATCTTAGCCTGTTTATAAATGGAGATTTGAGACACTGTATCTTGAACAGTAAAATTATTCTTTTAGAACAAATCTAATGAACCTGTAAAATGAAACAAAACTTGAGTTTAAAAAGTAGAACAGCTTTAACTCTGTTTGCAGGGAGTGGAAGCAGGGAAGGAGTGACATTGTGCCTAAGGTTTTTACTCACGGGGTGAAAAGAGCATAGATATTTTTAAATTTAGAAAATATTGGTTTGAATTCCAACCAGGATAATCTTTGGGAGTTGATTAACTTCTCAGAGCTTTTAGTTTCTCTTTAGTAAAATGTAGTTGACAACCCTTATACGTTAGTCTTGGTTTAAGTACTTACTAACATATATTGCCTAGTGCCTTCGGAACGTAAGTACTGCACAAGTACTAGCTGCCTTTCTCTTCCTTTCCTCAGATCTTCTGCCTTTACATGGAACCTGCTTTTTTTTCCCCCAATAATTAAGAAATGATGCTACAGAATGATACTGCCTATGGAAGAAAGTTTTCATAGATGGCTGATTTAAACCTATATCAAAACTGAAAAGACATTTGGAATACAAATACTTTCCTCTGAGAGTAAAGATGGTTTATTACAGATAAAGCAACATTGCTCCAATCAGCAGACTTTCATTTGGTTCCCATATCATACTTTTGGCTGGATTACAAGGGTTTAAATCCACATTCATCCACTTTCTAACATATGATTTTAGATAAGTAACTTATGTTCTGTTTCAGTTTTCTGCAAATTTTCAAATAATTTTAGGGTTATTTCATAATAGTTATTATGAAGATAATCTGAGATTGTTAGATACTCAACAAAATGCCCAGATCTTTGAAAGTAATATGTAAAAGATGACATATTTCTCTTTTTTTAATAGTTGAGCATTTCTTCCTGCTCTGGTTGTCTCTGTATTACCAATCTCACTGAATGAACAGTGGAGTGAATAGCAGAGAGATTGTTTAGGTCAATGCATAACCATGGCACTGAGATTTCATACTCCAAAAAATGTCACAACATGAGAAGGATTGCTAGAACTACACTGGATGGATATTTTTGAGAATTAATTATACATAAACAAGGAAGTGTCTTATTCATGAAGTCTACACTCAGGTTTTGTTACTGTAATTTCTATCATTTACTAGTTTGATATAGGGGAGTTATTGATAGGAGCGATGGTTTAAATGATTTACGTTAGCATAAATCCAAGCTGCAGAAAGTGTGAGGAATCAATTGTGGTTAAAAAGTAACTAATTCAACCAGCCCTTGGGTGTGGGACAGAGAGTGCATGCATATGTGTGTGTGTGTGTCCATAAGAGAAAGATGGTGGCCAAGGGAAGAGAATCTGAGTGAGTGGAGGGAGAGGAAGGAAAGGAGAAGAAAAAGGTGGTAGGAGAGCCAGATGTGAGGGTGGAGGCTCATTCAGGACCAGTAGGGGCAGTGCGATGAGGTGAGTGGTGCTGTTCTTTAAGAGCAACCCCCTGAATGGAAAGGTAATCACTGTATATTGGAATTCAGCTGGTTTGCTCTCTGTGACCAGCAGTAAACTCAGCATAAAAGCCACTAGTGTGTATAATAGGAAAGGTGCACTGATTGATGATATTGCTTTGATCAGGGATGATGATGTGCTCTTTGTGTGTGAAAGAGAATCATTCATTGATCCTCAGACAAAATCTAAACTACCTGAAGGGTTGTCAGGATCTCACAAGGACTCACTCTAAATGTTGGAGGGCAGCACTATACAACCACACAGAGCACTTGGGTGAAGAAAACTCCTGGCAGTAAACTGGCCCAAGTGTTTAAGGACAAAGGTATCTGGGAAAATAAGCAATATCATAGAGGAGCTTTCTTTTTCCATTTTTTTTTCTTTTTAAATTTTTCCCTCAGGGAACTTACTTCAAATGACAGGATAGATAAAATAAATAGATGAGTGAACACATGTAGTTTACCACATGCTTGGTAAACACTGTGGAGAAGACTAAAGCAGGAAGAGGGGAAGGTACAGTGAGTTGGAGGGGGAAGAAGGGAGTATTACAGTTTAAATCAGATGTCAATCAAGGCCTCTTTGAATGGTGATATCAGAGGAAAATCTTGAAGCAGGTAAGGGAATGAGTGTTGTGTGTGTGTGTGTCTGTGTGTGTGTATTGTAAGGAAATTGGTCCAAGGAAAAGAAATATGTTCAAAGGCATGAGCTGGGAATGTGCCTAATGAGATTTTCTTTGAAAAAATTCATTGCATTTTTTTCCATTACCATTTAGTCCCCTTACACCCCCACTCTCCTCCCCACAGCAATCAGCACACTGTTGTCCATCCATGTTCATGAGTCCTTTTTCCTCAAGATTGTGGGGGAGTTGTCTTAACTGACCAAAGACCTGAGTACTTTGTACCCATTTTGAACTACTTGCATCGCAGACAGCTCATTGTAAATGACTGCCTGAATTTACTGGGTGTGTTAGAAGAAGCCAGACTATTTGGTATTGACACATTAATTGAACAGTTAGAAGCAGCAATAAAGAATTCTCAACCACCAGAAGATCATTCACCAATATCTCCAAAGGAATTTGTCTGATTTCTGCTAGCCACTCCAACTAAATCAGAATTGCATTGCCAGGGTTTAAATTTCAGTGGTGCTCATCCTTCTCCTTTAGACTTTTGATAAATTAACTTCAAAATGGCCCATTTAAACTGCTGGAGTATTGCACATGCTAATCTCTGCTGTGCAGATCTTGAATGAGCTGATTTCTCTGGATCAGTGCTTGACATAAGAGTCATTTTTGGTTATAAGAGAAAAGTAGCCCTGGCTGGTGTGGCTCAGTAGATTGAGTGCTGGCCTGTGAACCAAAGGGTCACTGCTTCAATTCCCAGTCAGGGCACATGCCTGGATTGCAGGCCCGGTCCCCAGTGTGGGGTATACCACACAATGATGTTTCTTTCCCTCTCTTTTTCTCTCCCTTCCCCTCCCTCTAAAAATAAATAAATAAAATCTTTAAAAAAAGAAAATTAAATTTTTAGTCTATTGAGAAAAAAATCACTATCTAGGGACAGGATGATATAAACTTTCCTAATGATTCCATATAGCCTTCTACAGTCTTTCTATACTAATCATTAGTACACCAGAACATGTGACTGGTAGAAACTCAAAATAGAATTTTCTTAAAAAGTCAGACAATATCTACTATTCTGTACATTTCTAGTGTTAATACCTAATTGATCCAATGTTTGCCATTGTCTAAGTGAAAAAGAAAGATTCTTAACTCTTGTAAGCAACCATAGGTTTATGAAGGTACTGTGTGACAGACAATAGTCATAAAAAGTAAGATCTCATTTAGTGATTATGTACTTAAAATTAAGCATGTAAGTAAAGAAAAATATCAATAGGAAAATGTAAGTATATGGTCACATATACAGAGAGAAATATCTGGTAAATTTTTTACTGATAACAGGGTGGATTTTGGCAGATAATATTTCAGGTGTTACCGATTGGAAGTAATAAAACTGAAACTACTAAAATTTAAGTGACTCCTAAAGTTTATACAACTTTTTAGTGGCTGGCCAGGTTTAAATTCACTCATTGATTCCATTAAGTCCATTAAGCCATGCTACTTCCATTTAAAACCTATTACCAGATTTTTTTACATGGTTAGAATTCAGTGTTTGGAGTAAGTAAGTCCAACACAACTGAAGTAGCATATTCCTAAATAGCTGCACACATATTTGCATATGAATTGCTACTCTTTCATTTTTACATAAGTTTTAAGTTCATGAATTGGTAAGAATCCTACATAGCTCAGGATTTCTTTCTACATTGTTAAATTGCTCTCTTTCATGATTATTTTCAGAGTGACTTATGTTAGTTTTACACGTTCCGTAGGCTGAACTGATATCTCTTAAATCAGTGCTTGATAAAGGCAGGATGTTAATAAGACATGGATCATTACGATTGTAGACCCATCCTAGTTTATACTAATGATTAACAGGACTCATAGCTGTGAACTGGAAATTGAAGTGGCTTGATTAAAACAATGACTTTTAAGTGTTTTGGAACCAGAGAGAATAATAATCTTGATGTTACCAATTTCTGATTGAGAAACCATCAATACAGAAAACAGAGAATTGCTTATGAATAGCATGTGAATGAGAGGATTTACAGACTCATAATAAATCAGACTAGGATTCACAGATTCATAATGAATCTATTATACTAAACTCTACAGGAGTGTGGCTGCGGTCCTTATACTACAATTTTGATAAAATATTTTCTGAGAAAAGGTAATTAGTTGGGCTTCTTTGTTATATGGACAATTTTATTGAAATAGTTTTTGTCATAATAGGATTTGACTATGGATGAATTTCAGTTTAGTTACTTTCTTTGGAAATCTGCACATAATATTCTTGTTAGAATTCCTCTTATATTAGAAATATCAAGAGCCATGAGCTTAGAGAGCCTGCACTTTGAAGTATTTCCTGAGAACTATCCCAGCAACACTAAAGAAAAGCAGAGCAGCAATCCTTTAGGACCATTCCTAGAGAACTGGGAAAAGCCCACGTTTCTGTATCTAAAATCAAGTGGAGACTATTTTGAGAGTCCCTGACTCCAAGGAGATTTTTTTATAAAGAATTTTTTAAACAGTTCATTTATTTATCTTTAGAGGGGAAGGGAAGGAGAGAGAGAAAGGGAGAGAAGTATCAATGTATGGTTGCCTCTCGTGCATCTCTTGCCGGGAACTGGCCTGCAACCCAGGCATGTGCACTGACTGGGAATCGAACTGCGATCCTTTGGTTCACAGGCCCGCACTCAATCCACTGAGCTACACCAGCCAGGGCTCCAAGGAGATTTTTATATTAAGCACTGAGGCTAGCTTGTAATGGTGTGGGCATGTGTGCATGCACATGCATACATGTGTTTGTGTGGGGACGTAGGCAATGCAAAAGGTAGCTTTGAGAAATTAGTCTTTACTAACATGAGCCTATCTGTTGACCAGGTAAGATATAACACACTTAGAACATTTTATTTTAACACTGGTGAAGCCAAATAAGTGGGAAAGAGTGGAGAGGAAAGACACTTTTAAGTGTGAAGTGATGAAACTATTTATTACTGTCCTTACAGCACGAAGTAAGGTTCTATGAGGCATTCCTGGGAAGTTTCTAATTACAGTATTTATTATTAATCTTCGCTTACCACATAGATACCAAAGCTATGTTGCTTTGGTGTTAGACTGGGGCATCTAATACCATCTCTGGCAAGTATGTGCAAGCTATTTAGGAGAGGAAAAGGGCTGCGGTACTGCATGGATGGTGCAGCAAGTTGTGAATTGTTTAGCCGTAAAGCCACCCATACTGCCACAGTGGAAGAAGATGGCCCATGGTGGGAAAATTCAGAACGGTAAACCACCATTTGAGAAGTGAGTCTTTGGAAAGAAGTTGATTGATTTTTTTCTAAAGAATGAGAACTATCCCAGCAACACAGGCACTAAAGAAAAGCAGAGCAGCAATCCTTTAGAACCATTCCTAGAGAACTGGGAAAAGCCCACGTTTCTGTATCTAAAATCAAGTGGAGACTATTTTGGGAGTCCCAGACTCCAAGGAGATTTTTTAATCTTGTTCTTGAAAGTGTAAAACACTATCACTGATGATGATGTGTCAGTGTGCATATAAATATAGAAGTAGATACATGTAGAGAGAGGGATGGAGACAAGGAAGAGCGAACATGCATAATAAGTCACATATTCTTTTTTTCTGTTCATTTTTTATTTTAATTGTTGTTCTTATACAGTTTTCTGTCTTTTAATCGCATCCCAGCCCACCGCCCCAGTCCTCCCCACCTCCCTCCCATTTCCGCTCCCCCTAGTTTTTGTCCATGTGTCCTTTATACTTGTTCCTGTAAACCCTTCCCCTTTTCCCCTGAAATTCCTTCCGCTCCCCCCCTCTGGTGACTGTCAGCCTGTTCTCAATCTCAGTGTCTTCGATTATATTTTGCTTGTTTGTTTGTTTTGTTGATTAGGTTCCTGTTAAAGGTGAGATTATATGGTATTTGTTTTGAGAAAGAAGAGCAAAGTAGGAGGGATCACAATACCTGTCACCAAACTGTATTACAAGGCCACTGTAATCAAAACAGCCTGGTACTGGCATAAAAACAGGCACATGGACCAGTGGAATAGAACAGAGAGCCCAGAAATAAACCCAAGTCTCTATGGTCAATTAATATTCAACAATGGGGATAGCAACATAAAATGGAGTAAAAATAGCCTCTTCGACAAGTGGTGTTGGGAGAACTGGACAGCTACATGCAAAAAAAATGAAACTCGAGCACCAACTTACAACATATACAAAAATAAATTCAAGGTGGATAAAAGACTTAAATATAAGCCATGACACCATTAAAGTCCTAGAGGAGAACATAGGCAGGAAAGTCTCAGATATTTCATGCAGCAACATTTTTACTGATATGTCCCCTAAAGCAATGGACACAAAGGAAAGAATAAACAAATGGTATCTCATCAAAATAAAAAGCTTCTACATGGCTAGAGAAAACCATATTGAAAGAAAAAGAGAACCAACTGTACAGAAAAACATATTTGCCAATGATACTCCTGACATGGGTTTAATCTCTAAAATATATAAAGAACTTATACGACTCCACTCTAAGAAGACAAGAAACCCAATTAAAAAATGGGCAAAGGACTTGAACAGACACTTCTCCAAGAAGGACATACAGAGGATCCAGAAACACATGAAAAGATGCTCAGTATCACTAATTATCAGAGAGATGCAAATTAAAACCACAATGAGATACCACTTCACACCAGTCAGAATGGCCATCATAAACAAAGCAACAACCAACCAGTGTTGGAGAGGTTGTAGAGAAAAGGGGACCCTAGTGCACTGTTGGTGGGATTGCAGAGTGATACAACCACTATGGAAAACAGTATGGAATTTTCTAAGAAAACTAAAAATGGATCTACCTTTTGACCCAGCAATTCCTCTGCTAGGATTATATCCTAAGAACCCTGAAACACCAATCCAAAAGAACCTATGCACCCCAACGTTCATAGCAGCACAATTTACAATAGCCAAGTGTTAGAAGCAACCTAGGTGCCCATCAGCAAATGAAAGGATCAAAAAACTATGGTACATTTACACAATGGAATTCTATGCAGCAGAAAGAAAGAAGGAGCTCCTACCCTTTGTGACAGCATGGATGGAAATGGAGAGCATTATGTTAAGGGAAATAAGCCAGGCAGTGAAAGACAAAAAGTAACACATTCAATTGAAAATATTTCCTACGCAGTCTGCTTATCTGAAGATGATTTACACCAAAACAACCAACAATCCAACCAACCAGCCAAACAAACACCTGCAAAGAATCAGATGGCATAATTTAGAAGTGAATACTCAACCCTTAGCCGTATGTGTAGGGATGGACTTTTGTAATCACTATACCCAAATACTGTCTAGTGGTTAAAGTCCCTCAGGACATGATTTGGGATTTGGGTTGAGGCAAATTCTGTTTGTTCTTCTTCTTCTTCTTGTTCTTTTTTAAATAAGCCCCCCTCTTTAAAAAATCTGCTTTAATCCAAAGATAAGTATTGAGGATTAATTACTTGAGAATCATATCAATTGGTAGAGATCAAAACATCTGGTACTATTCCTTTTATCTTTCAGAGATAGCCCAACTAGAAAGTTGTAATTTGTCAATTATTTATTAATTTAAAAAACTTATGTATATGGTAAAAACTCAAAGGGCACAGTATGTTGATAAAAGTAAGTATCTTTCCCACACTGTCTACAAATACTTTATAAGATTTTTTTATCAGTTTTTATTGTTTTCATGTATATATTTGGTGGCTTTTATATCTTAGTTTTGTTATTTAGAAATATATGGTTGTTTTATTCAAGCACTTAAAAGGCATACAATTATTATAAAAATGAAGAGACATTCGATCTTATTTCAAAATCCCTTACCTCTACCTTATCCGCTAGTGAATATTTCATATATCTGTAGTTTCTTCTATAGGATCTTTATGCCTTTTAAAATAGCCATGGTTAGCTGCAGTAATTGGTTTATCAATCTTAAGAACTATCTAATGTATGTGTTGTCTTCAATTTATCTTTCTCCTGACTATTGCTGGTTATATTGTCATTTTCATGTTGTCTTTGTTTATAGCATATATATGTATATATGCATGTGTGTGTATATATATGTACATTGATATATATTTCTTTTTCACCACCATTCCCATAATTGTTTATCTGTGTTTCTATGTTTTAGAGGTTTTAATGATTATCATCAATTTTTTGTAAAGGTGTTTCTATTCATGATTTAATTGGCTAGGTTTTGTTCTGGAGTTACTTTTTTCAAGAAGGGGTGGTAGCCTCTAAGCCCTGAATTCTTGCAGTTGTGAAAGTATATGTCCATGGTTTTTATAGTTGAGTAACCTCACTGCCAATAACAATTTTGGATCATATTTTAAAAGTGGGTTTTATTTTTAATATTTGATAAATATAAAACATATAAAGATGCATTCAGACTTCCAGCCAAGATGGAGGCGTAGCTGGACATGCTGTGCCTCCTCTCACAACCAAGATTAAGGACAACAAAAATATAGAACCCCCAAAAAAGAAAACCAAACCAGAAAAGAGAGAAAATTGAATTGTGCAGGAGTCCAAAACAAAGATTCGCCCAGACGGTAAGAGGGGCAGAGTCAGCGGCCTGCAGAGTCCATGGCTGGTGGAGTTGGATTGCGATGGAATAAGCCAGTGGTGGTCCCGGGCACACAGCCACTCCAGGCGCACAGGCAGCCAAGCGGACCAAGGACACACATTCACGCACAGATAAACCAGGTGAAAATGGGCAGCGAGTCAGATTTCGAGACGCAGGGCCCCAGCTCTGGGAAGTGAAGCCTAAAAGCACCCATTGAAAATACTTGTAGGGGCTGAGGTGCTGGGAGGGAGTCCCAGCCTCAAAGGAGAGTTTGTTGGGGAGACCCACGGGGTCCTGGAGCATGCGCAGGCCCACCCACCTGGGAATCAGCACCAGAGGGGTCCAGTTCACTTGGGGGAAGCGACAGAAGTGACTGAAATCTGGCAGAGAGTGGAGCAAGCACCATTGTTCCCTCCTGGACCCCGTCCCCACATCCAGCATCATAACCCAGTGACTGGACTGCCCCACCCTGGTGAATGCCTAAGGCTCCGCCCCTCACTATGTAATAGCTGCGACCAGACAAAAACAAAAATTAAAAAAAAAAAAAAAACAAACAAAGATGGCTCAAAAGGGAGAACAGACTGGGGCCCTGGAGCTAATTCATCTGAGCAACCAGGAGGTGGTCAACCTATCAGATGCAGAGCTCATAGCACTGGTAGCCAACCTATCAGAAGCACAGTTCAAAGCTCTGGTGATTAGGAAGCTCACAGAATTGGTTGATTTTGGTCACAAATTAGAGGAACAAATGGAGGCTACAATAAGTGAAATGAAGAAAAACGCACAGGGAACCAATAGTGATGGGAGGAAAACTGGGACTCAAA